>JAGDQP010017928.1:22912-37536 GCA_022664845.1 Lepisma saccharinum | reverse complement strand
GGGACACACCCTCCATATCCGTATAGATTGGGGCCTATCCTGGAAGTTTCTTCACAGCCGAATCTTCAACCACACCGCACATTCACACTACACTTCATACTTCTTTCGAATTGCACATCACTATTAACTTTGCCAATCCAGTTACCTCGGTACTCCGCTTACCATCCATATCCATAGGATTGGTGGTCAGGCACTGGGGGCTTCTTCGCGGATGAGTAATCGTTAATCCCGAAAGTTCTGGCACTGACGCACTCCCGCAACGCTAAACGGCTGGCCTCGGGGCATACCGGTTTCGGTTCGCGATTTAGCGTTGAGTCCTCACAATTTTGTAAGAACCACAGCCGTGGAAGAGATGTTTAATCCACAAAGTTCGTGTGAATTCTAATATGTGAGTTTCCCGCATTCCGCTTCTCCCGCACCGCGTATTCCCCTTGGTACGCGGGTCGCGCGCGTCACACATTCTTCGACTACGTTATTTACATTATTTACAATATGCATTGTTTCCCGTCTTCATTCTTGGTCATATATGTTCCTTCTCATTCTCCTCATATAGATTTCTTTCTCCTTATATGAGATGATTGTAGCTAACAGATCCAGGGAGGTTCTTTTGATGTCATCTTCGATTATTTCGCGTATGTCAACGTTCTTTAGTTCATTTCTCAAATCCACAATTCGAGCATCAACAGTACCATCCGCCTTCACGTGATTTTCTGGACAATGGAGAACCACATGCTCGGGTGTTGAAAGTTGTCCGCAAGAACACTCGGGGGATTCCACTATCTTTAGTTCATGTAATTTCGATTTGTATGGTCCATGTCCACTTAGGAAATGCATCGAGCCCTTATCTGGATTCCAATTGCTCCATTTTAAACGTTGTTCAATCATGGGTATTATTCCATACAACCTTCTTGATTACCGGAATTTTGCCAATTTCGATTTATTTTATTATCAATGTCTTTTATATCGTGTGGAATTTCCCGCAAAATTTCCGTAGCTCTTATTTGGTTTTCATGCTTTATCCAATACTGAGCTGCCATTTTGATTGCTTCTAGATGTAAAGGTCTTATCCCCAGAATGACATTTATGGCTTCCCCCGGTGTTGTTTTATATGCTACAGACATTCGCAGTAAGATGGTTCTTTGAGCTCTGTTAAGTTTTAGCGCCAATGATTTGTTTTTTTGCAACCTATGTGCCCAAACGTTGGACGCATAGGTGCCAATAGCATTTACTATCTGGGAGTTATATAATTTCAAAATTTTTGTGGGTAACTTAAATTTAGTGCTTACCAATGTTATTATCTTATTTCCAAATTTCAAAATTTTATTAGTAGTTTCCTCAATGTGGGCGTTATAGTTCAACTTTTCAACATTTACAACTCCCAAATATCTAAACTTATCAACTCTTCCAATAGTTTGATTTTCATACTTAATTGTAGGATTTCGCTCTAACTTTCCTTTAAATATCATATACTTAGTCTTATTAACTGAAATTTTAAGTTTATTTTCATTACACCAATTCCCTAATACTGTGGTGATCTTGTTTGTCCTAATCTCTAATTGTCTTCGAGTTTTGCCCTCCACCAAAATAGCGAGGTCGTCTGCATACGCCATTACCGATGTTACTTCTTCCATCCGATCCAGAACTTTGAGACAGGGGGCAATGCATATGTCCCAAAATATTGTGCCACATACAGACCCCTGTGGACATCCTTTATTGGGTAATCTTGTTATTTTCTCTCCCGGAGCCCTAAATGTAATCTTCCTGTCCTGGCAGTAGTCCCTCAATACCCTAATAATATATAGCGGAATTTTCATTTCAGTCATATTATTAAACATCGCTGGCCACCAGAGGTTATCGAAGGCTCCTTTAATGTCTACATATAACGCAAGTACATAATTTGCGCCAGAATTGTTAATGTCTGTACAGAATTTGTTAAGGCTGTTTGTTCATCGCCATCATCATTCACTCTTTTTGCACATCACTGCCTCAGCATGTCGAAACCACCATCTTCAAAATCAAAACATCATATGCCACAATGCGTATCACACACAGCATCAGTAGCAACTCCAAGAATTACTACTTTAGGACTCTGAAGTAATCATTCACGTAGCTCTGACCAACTGTCTTCTAGGTCACGATCTAGATCTCCAAAAGAAAATTCACAACAATTATCAGAAGCTTCGCTACATTGTTTTCTCCTAACCAAATACGACATGAAGTTCCAAACACAAAAGTGCCTTCAACTTCAACTTCAAGACGCGCACCTCGCGGTACGCATGGGCTTTAGTGTCCAAAGTGCCTTCTTTAACAGCTATTGAAATAAGTTCCTAAATACAACATCACTGAAATCATTCCTACCAAAAATGGCATCATAAATCACCAGACCCAAATCTAGCAAGAATTACACAAGTACAACTATGACATTTTCGGCCAACAACCACAACTCACAACGCTCAAATCACCATCAATTAAGCAGCAACCACAACCTAGAAAGGCACCCATGCTATCAGTTGTAATCCGAGGAGTTCCACCAGATACACCAGATGATGAAATCGAACCAGAACTTGCCGCCGAAGGCCATACTATAAAGTACTAACTTCCTTAGTAAAACATTCACAAACTACCATTATGTACAGTTTGATCACTACCTAGGTTCGAGTCTATTTGTTGACCACATTTATAGGATTTGTTCACCAATAACAAGGTGTCAGTTGTGTAATTTATGTATCCAATAAAATTACAGCAAAGACAAATGCTTTAAATCACATTTGCACAACTCAAATACCATAAGTGTTCCATAAGTAACATATTTCTTTAATTCATTCGTGTTGACAGCATTATCCATCCTTAGATGGTTTCAACAAATATTTTATCTAGCACAAACAATGGATACTTTTCAAAACCTTTCTTATATATTCTCGATCTATTAGGCATAACGTACCTACATATAAAATTTCAGCTCTTTAGCTAAAATGGTATACAAAATGGTTTTAGGCGGCCATATATATTTAAAGATGGCGGCTTTCCAATTTTTTTACATTTTTGTAGTCTACTCGTCAAAATACATCTTTATACCAAATTCCAAATTTTTATGTTAAACTGTGTGCAAAATGTTTTTTGCGTCCGCCATATTTATTTAAAGATGACGACTTTTGACTTTTTAATATATTTTCGTAATCTATTCGTCAAAATACATCTTTATTCCATATTTCAGGTTTATATCTAAAAGGATGTGAAAAATGTTTTCTTGCTCCGCCATATTTGTTTTAAAATGAGAACTTTTCAAAGGAATCCTTATATGTTGTATTTCTTTTGTACTAATGAATGTTTCTACCATGTTTAAAGTTTCTAGTCCTAGCCGTTTACGCTTTGTATTCTCTCAAAAATAATTTCGATGGCCATATGGTGTCCAAGATGGTGACTTTTGAGCAATTTTCTTATACGTTTGTAATTCCTTTGTTCTAATGTAGAGCATACCAGGTTTTCTGTTTTTATTGCTACCCAACTAGGCTGTATATTCTTTCAAAAATTATTTCGGAGGCCATTTTTCTTTAAATATGGCGACTTATAAAGACTTTTCTTATATTTTTCAATCTACTATTAACATTACGTTCTCATATAAAATTTCAATTCTGTAGCTCAAACGATGTGCAAAATGAATTATATGTCCGCCATATTAGTTATAAAATAACGTCTATTTCAAAACCCATCAAAAACCAAAATAAGCGCATTTCCTAGCTTCACAAACCAATAGATGCTCCATTAGTTTCAATAAAATAAAAAGGCTTAGTAGACGTTTGGTAGGCTTAGTTTGACGAAATCAAAACATCTAAGATGTGAAACGATGGAAAATGTATGAATATGAATATGAATATGAACGTGCGAATATACGTTCGCAGTAACTCAATGGAAGACTTGCTTCGATTCAAATGTCAAACAAAAATAAGTGCATTTCCTAGCTGCAGAAACCGGTATATGCAACATTAGTTTCAATAAAGTACAACAAACAGCTTATAAAGTCAAAAGCATTTCCTAGTTTCACAAACCAATAGATGCTACATTAATTTCAATAAGATAAAACAAAAGGCATAGTAAACGTCCAAATATATGTTAGCAGTAACTCAATGGAGGACTTGCTTTGATACAAATGTCAAACAAAAATAAGTGCATTTCCTAGCTTCAGGAACCAGTATATGTAACATTAGTTTCAATAGAATACAACAACAGAAAGTCAAACGCATTTCCTAGTTTCACAAACCAATAGATGCTACATTATCTTCAATAAGATACAACAAATGGCTTAGTAGAAGTCCAAATGTATGTTAGTAGTAACTCAATAGAAGCCATGTTTCAATTCAAATGTCAAACTACAGTATGTGCATTTCTTAGCTTAAAAAACCAGTATATGCCACATTAGTTTCAATAGAATACAACAAACTGCTTAGTAGACGCCCAAATATGTGTTAGCAGTAACTCAATGCAAGCCATGTTTCAATTCAAATGTCAAACCACAATAAGTGCGTTTTCTAGTTTCACAACCAGTATATGCCATTAATTTCAATAGAATACAACAAACGGCTTAGTATACGTCCAAATGTATGTTAGCAGTAACTAATTGGAAGATTTGCTTCGATCTAAATGTCAAATTACAATAAGTGTGTTTCCTAGTTTCAGTAACTGGAACATGCAACATTAGTTTAAATGAGATACAACAAACGACTTAGTAAACGTCCAAATGTGTCACGGAATAGGGTTTCGCTATCAACATTATGTTCTGGCATCTTGCTCCGGCATGCAATTTTATTCACAAATTAATATTATTCATGTAAAGTCTTTAAATACTCATATATACTCTGTTTCCATGTATTAAACCATTTTACTAAGAATACAATGCACCTAGATCTCCTCAATAATAACTACTCAAAGTTTCTTACATTCATGCCAAATAAGTACTTCTCAATAAAGTAATAACCAATTCTTTTCTTATTCTGTTTTCAAATTATTTATTTATGTTTTTAACTTTCCGTATCAGAAACTTCTCTGTCTGTATGTTGAATCTCTCCTTTCTTTCATTTTGATCATCTTAGTGACTTGCAAGAATCCGGTATACAATTTTGTTTAGCTAAAACAATTATCAAAGAGGGCGATGACTTTGATTTATTGTAGGAGGAGTTTTAATTAATTTATTAATAAATTACGGTATACGAAAAGTAAACGATAAACCTAAGGTAATTACTTCTGTACAATAATATTAAATCATTATGAAATAGATTAGGAAGTAATAACCATGCTACATTTACATTGGATTTTGCCCAATCGTTACAGTACAAAGTATGCACTAGTACACATCCCTTGCTTTGGTATATGATAGGGTATACTAGACAATTGTTTAGAATTGTAAAAACACATATTTTTGTTAGAATAGTTATAAAATTACATCCTATATTTAATGAACTGCTCTCATATTTGTACATTATTCTTAAAAACACTATATATTACTGCAAGTCATAATTAAATACTATTCATTACTTGTTCTCCAACGCTAGAAACAGTTTTACCAGTATTAAATGACTAACACAGCACTAGTATTTGATAAGGAATTACTTTCGAACTATTATTTTAAAATTACTACAAGTTGTGTTTATTCATTTGTGCAATATTTGCGAGTTAACACTTTTGTACAATTAATAACAGGATGGGAGTAATGCATTACCGTATTTATTCTTAAATGACATACCGTTACGTTAAATTAGGTCACGAACATTGTTTGTAAATCAAGAATATGTAATGCAGTATGTATACTATACGGAAATATATACTATTTTATAATTTATTTGCTTATATTTTGTGAATATACTGATTCCAGTGTTGCACCTGGATATAGAAACGGATGTCCACGTTACTGTGCGAAGTTATACGCACAAGTCCACCAAGCATTATTTTAAAAAAGATCCACACCGTAGACATCAAGAACCTGTTACTGAATTTGTTACTCTTCTTAGTCATTTCACAAACACACACACACAGATAAACAAAAAACATGTAGAGAGAAAGGAAAATGAGACCAAAGATCAAACGACAGTTTAACATACAATCAGTCTGCAATTCTTTTGCATCTAAAGGCCTCTTTCGACGACAGCATTTATGCTACGATGAATCTTACAATTAGCAGTAGTGCCAGAGTGTGAAAGCAAGAATGCAAGATGCTATGGTATAAGACCATAGCTTCTTTTTCTTTTTACGCTGGCACACTGTTTTCGCTAAGATTCATCGTACGAGAACTATCATCTAAAGTGGGCTTTAATGTTTCCTTTTCTTATCATTTCTTTTTCTTTGTAGTTTCCCCCACCAGGTAGAAGCACGCAGTAGACGTTAAAGGTAGTTTAAGCTATTTTCAAGTTCTTCTTCTTTTCTTTTAATTGGGTATGCCCAGACTCCCCACCAGGGAAGAAGATGAAGGAACATAAGATGCAAGATAAATAACACACAAATTACGCATATATTTACATTTCAATTCATTTTTGTCTTTGAACACAGAGAGAAAACAGTAATGCAACAATGATGAGATGATCTGATACAATTACACATATAGTTTAAATACGCGTACATTACAGTTAGAGCATGTGATTTTTCGTTTTAGGGGAAAATATAGAGTTTGTTTGAAATACTAGAGTTTATGACGATACTGCACCACGAATGGACCTTAAAGTATGAGTTTTGGTTAAAAAAATCCCAAACGAGCACAGCTCAATATTAGAACAGTGGTGTAATATCGACCTGGCTACATGACCACTACAGTTTAATGAGATTTCCGAGGGTTCTAGCCACAAGAAAATGTACACAATGTACTGTAGTACAGAGGAGCTACTGGTTAGACCTATAAGAATGGTGAAAAAGCTATGAAAAGAGCAGGTAAGGAGCCAGATAATAGAATGCTGGGAACCAGCAAAATTTTAGCTAAACGAAAATGATATTTTTGTTTTTTCTTACATGAATCATAATGTGAATACGGAATTAAAGCCAAAGAAATGTACCGTGCCTGTTTGGACGATTTACTCGCAAAGAGACAGATCCTTTGCATATAGCTTAGCGCTCGTCGTATTGATATATAACATATATACATGGTATACCCGAATGAAGAAAGGAGTACTCGACGTAGATACGTGAAAAAGTAATATTGCGTATAGGGAGAACAATATATTGATGAGAGAGACAGGTCCTTTGCAGATGGTTTAACCCCGTCCTTCGTGATATGTATACAAAAAAAGGAATGAGGTTAGAGAGAATGGGAACGTCAGAATTAAGTTTAAAGTAACATATCGAGGCGTCATTTATATACAATGTATTCCTAGATTGTAAAGTGCATAAGATATGAGTATGGATGACCCAAACGGGAGCGGGGATGATATGAATACAGTACTGTAGTTTAAGAATATAATCCGAAGCAGTTGTGACTTTGCCATTCGTCAGCCTTTTAGCTAACTCCAAATGGAAAAGTAGACATTTGTATCACACAATACAAGGACAAAATCAGTTGAAATATACGATTTCTGTTAATGAAACGACACAGTATATGTCATGAAAAATGAAGTCCAACTGAATGTGATTCTTGACCATTAGACAGGTGTTGATCACTAGAGGTAATCTTTTATTTTGTACTTTAGCAGACTGATATTTTTGCAAGAGGTTGAGTAATGCTCTAGCACTAATGGTATGGAATTAAAAGTACTTGTCCATTAGTCCTTTTTGAGTCAGGAGTATGATATTTCGTTTGAACAAAACCACAAAATAATATATACACTGGATTTGTCATTAGCCTACAACAAATTTGTAGTGTATCTTTTAGTCACCTATTGCGCAAAAGTACTGAAACTGAATTTTGTTCCTATAATAATAAGTGAAGTACAGGGTTTATGAAATATTTATTACTACGAAAGAAAGAACAATATATTTTGTAGACAGTTTTGGTAGATAGGATACATTGATACACGACTGTAAAAGTCTTCCAGAGAATTACAAGCAGAAACATCTTTGCTTGTACTATAGGTTAGTCATAATCAGGAATGACGTCAATTATTCCCAAGCATATAAAGTATTACTAATTGAGATTAAGTAAATACATTTTTTATTTGTCACGTTTTATGTGTTATTGTATTTGAAGGAACACATTGAAATGGAAGTAATGACGTCAAGAACTACATTAAGTGAATACAGAACATCTTGATTCAACTGTTGGGGCATGCCACTCTTTGATAGTTTGATTTTATTTGATTTGATTTTATCAGACACTTGTCATGAGACTAATAGTGAAAAGTTATATTCTTTATTTTGATTGTTGACAGTACATAACGACGATGAACGAGGATTCTTGGATGTAGTTTTGCAATGGTGGTCCTGTGTGAATGTTCAAGTCTTGAATAGCAATTCTGCCCCCTTAATGTATAGTATTCAAAAATGGAAAGCAAATTATCCACTAATCTGTCTTGCTTGCTTTCACAACGTGCGCATTGACTCTGGAACTCACGACTGCGTTCACATATTAGTGAAATCCTTGGAACAGGACGTAGTGGAAAACTTATAATATGCTCCTATATGTAATGAAATATACGAGAAATTTATTGAGACGCTCTCGAATAACGAACATACACTTCAGAACGTTTTGAAAACATAAGAAGAAATGATTACAAGTGCAGAATACGTAGACAAACTGTGTCATTCTTTGGACAAAATGTTTCTTACACGGTTCATTTGGATGTTTGTGAGGAATGAAAATAAAAAGCATCCATTTGATTTAACAAGAAATTATTTACTGTGCATAATCAAGATATATACAGAGTATTGTTATTACACATAAGGAATACAAAATATTGTTCAATATTGTTTTTGTAACTACATACAGCTAACACAACTGATACAAGAAGTGACGTCATATAAACTATTGTAATTGTATTGTATTGTAAACAACTGAAACAATTTATTCAACAAATCAAGGAATATAAAATAACGAAAATTTTTTACAAGACAAAGTTCGAACGTAGAAAACATTTGTCTCCTACATTGCAACAAAAAGTGGTCATATAATATATTGTGATTGAAGTCAGCTGATACATAAAAGTTAACTCGTACATATTGTCTAACTTTTAGGATGGATGTCATTGTTTTAGCTAACTTAATTATAAATCTTCGTTGTTAATGTTTTGATAGAATACAGAAAACTGAAGTTTACAAAATATTATTATTTTAGATACATTGCAAGCAAAAAAGTTAAGTCGTATAAAATATTATCATTACAATCAACTGATACATAAGTCAACTCGTATAAAATATTTTCTCAATAATGATGTCTAAGTTTTAGGATACAAGTAATTGATTTTAGATAACATAATCGTAAAACCTTATTGTGAATATTTTGATGGAATACAGATAACAATGAAGGAGTACAAAATATTTTTGTGGTACTAACACTACACAGTTTAAAAGTAAGATAAAAGTTTACTTGTGCAGAAAACAGTGAAGACAACTATAACAATGTATTGAACAAATCAAACAAAATATGTCATTGTTTCTAACAAAATGAAATGTTTCAATAAATTAGTGTTATGATGTACATTGTTCTAATGTTAGAACTTGCAGGGATAGGTATCAATGTTTGAATAATTGCTAAGAAAGTATTAAACCGTTTGAAAAATCAAACTTGATCCGTGAAGAAAATGCGTGACGTGCAAACAAGTGATGATCAAGTTTCGTTTTGTTGATTGCAGACATATAGGATAATAAAACATCAATTCAAAGAGAGAATATTCTGATTTACATTTCCTTAGTCAATGTTTTACACAATTTGGTCATCTAACTCACAGGATATTTGTCATTGTAACACAGTATTATAGAATTTACTGTGGAAAGTTTATATAAAAAATGAAGAACCGTTTTTTCACTCAAAATGAAACCCGTATGGTAACGTAGCAGAAGGATAGGAAGAATCATCACTATCGGAAGGATTTAATTCACGACGCTTATTTTCTTTCACAATAGCATGTATTTTGCTTTGTGGTTTACATGCAATACGGTACCCAGACTTACGATTGATATGATTTGGACTAAAGATTAGTTTACTGTCATACTTGTCAGTTACCAAATTATAATAGTGATCAAAGGTTAATATTTTAAGGGCTCGTTGAGTAAGAATAATACCACGAATTTTGTATATGTGTTGGATTATACCTGCAGCTGCTTCTTTTAGTTCGTATGCATAACTCTTAGGACCAGCACATAAGAACGCTCTCATTTCTTGACCTTCAGGTGTTTCTAACGTTAATTCTCCAAATTAATCCCCAAGTGGTCACAATCAAGGTTCATCACGGCGTCTAATATATATAATACTATCAATGTCAAAGTACAGGAGTTGCTCAATACCAACCACCTCCATTGCCTCATATAATTTAAGTCGTGCCTAAGAGAAAATGAAGGCTGCAAATGCTACATTCCTGAATAGGAATGGTGTGTTTTCCTTTTCTATTTCCCTATAGGTTACAACAAGTTTTTCGCCTATAAGCATAACATTTTGTATTTGTAAGTGCGATGCATACTTAAAAGTGCAATTTCATTAAATTCCTGTGCATTGTTAACAACTTTGGCTGCGGCAAATTTGTACGCTGTCCCCATTTTCCGAATAAAGAGTTCAGAGATATTTTAGAAATGTATCGTAGTTCTTTATTTCTCTTAATATCGTCATATTCAAGATCAACTTTCTCATGATGACTGTAATTGCTATTATACTGTTTTTTTTGTTGGTCAGTTAACAGACTTCTGGGAACCCACTAGCTTTTTGTTTCATTTTTAGAAACGTATCTATACAAAAGATTTAAACAATCCTTCTGTCATTTCCATTTCCCAGATTTCATACGTATCCAGAATCAAATACCCGTTTTCTAATGAAGCATGGAGTTCCGGTGTACAGAGGATGCTTTTCATTGCACATTCGTCGTCAGAGTGAGTAAAATTCCGTGGATGTAATTCGTTCATACAGATTCTGCAAAGACCAAATACGAGTTCGTTATGTGCATTATAAGGTAAAAGTAGAATTACAAAATCGTTTGAGGTAAAACATTACAAAATACAAGTTCCTGGATTTTACTTGGATGAGGGATATGTTCACCTTTGTGCATCTTGACAGGACTAGAACAAAGTGTGTTTTATCTTTTACCCATCGATACAGGCTAGTGTAGTCATTATATTCAAGTATTTCATCCTTTGCACATTTATATAAACCGCGAAACATTCCGTGCGTCCTCCTTTAAAGGCGTCACGTGGATATAATGGTTCTTGGACATTAGAACAGTGATCGTGAATAAAGGTTTGGATTTCACGCGAGGTTTTCACTTTACTGTCGCTGTCACATTCCCGAATGGGTACAACGTTTACATTATACGTATGTTTTCAAAATTCATCCCTCGCAATGGTTGAATCATATCGACTATTTAAACTATGCTCTTCCCCATTGAAAACCTGATCCCTATTTTGTACCATGCAAGTAGCAACCGTAGAATTCGTAAGCTGTACCTTATTTTTATCATAACCATCCACCGTAAAATTTTTAATTTCGACTTCCTTGCCAGTTTCACAAGTTTGCAGTTTAATGCTATGTTTATTATGTTCCATATATTATAACCACTGTTTGGCCTTTTTACTTTGATGAGTCCAATGTTGAAAATCTAAATTCGGAATTATAGGAATAGTATTTTCCTTTAAATGACATGATCGAAAATAATTCCTTGCCGAAGCAGCGATCGTAGAAGTATGAAGAAAACATTGAAGTCCGTTTGTTTTTCTTCAATGAGATTAGAAAATTGAATTAATGCTAGAGTAAGGATACGTACGTCTTTCTTACAATACTCCAACTGTTCATGCCGAAAATCAAATGTATTTTTACGTTGCACACATTCATGATGCCATGCAGCAATTTCGTCTCCCTGTTTCTTGGATTTGCTTTTAATATCGTAAAATTCAAGTCTTGGATTCAACCCAGATAATTTAGATTTTGCGCATATGCTAAACAAATTTGGAAAATAGCTATTCTTGAGCGATTTGGCCAGACCAGGTGTTTCAGGTACGTCAGCTTATCGCACTCACATGAACAGCAATGTATCTCGAAAGATAATTTTATCGTTAACTGCATAATTTTATATTCTCTACTAATAATATGAGGAACCAGTTTTAGACGTTCTAATAGGTTCCAGCAACAAACAAAGTGTAACAATCTGATCCATTATGTGAACGTGGTACTACCTTTGTAAACTTGGGATCTTGTTCGAGTACGTGAATCATAAATGTTTCAATATTATAAAATACAATGTCTGTTTCCCTCAGAATTGCCACAAATAGTACATTTATAGACATCATCATGCATATCTTTACATGAATTACAACGATGACTAACACAAATTAAATTAGGTTCGTACTCGTTTTCTCCGTTTTCATTTTCAGCTAGTAACATAGTCTCCAGATCAAATACGATAAACAGAAATCCTCTACCCGTTTCGGATTCGTTTGCTTTTCAAAAGGCATGTGTTTCATCTACATACATTACAAAAATGTTCACGACAAATATGTATCGATTTTCTGATACGTCGATTGATTATCACACCGCATTTACAACAGAGTTGCACGTGGTCACATTGATTTACGTTTTGCTTTTCAAAACATGTATGACTTACAAAACAACGATTACAGTTGTCATAGTAAACTGTAGTTACATCAGCAATTTTTGAATCAGAATGATACTGTTCACATTATGTACATATATATTTACATTTATGGTGTCAACGTTCCATCAATGGAGTAAGAGAATTCTCACAATACCCTTTACTTCCTAAAAATGACGTAATATTCTTAATGATATCGTAATGATTGTCTTCGTACCTCAAAAAGATTTTTTCCTTTGCTGTTGGTCCAACATAGATTTTTTCATACTCGCGTGTTTTGGAGACATGGCTATGAACAATAATATGATATCTATTACCAAAATGCTTTCGAAACTGGTCTATATCGTCTATATTTCCACCAATTGTACTATGTACATTTGCATTTGCATAATAGCATAATTCTGCTGAGTCACATCTCCACTTTTCCAAATGAGTTTTCATATAACGTGCAATTTCAAATTTGTTAACTGCTCGTAGTTGTCCTAATGCTCGTGGAAGACATTGAGGAACGTCGTCAACAGGTACAATATTCTTTTGCACATAGTCTCCAAATGGTATACACTTAGCGTTACGATCCTGTCCTTGTCCCCGACATGGATCAGTAATATCAACTGTAAACGTAGCATTATCACGCAGCAAAGTTACTCATTGGAGTTTAGTACATTTTCGATTTTTTGTAACATAGCATCCACATTAATATATTCTCGCATTATAAATGGAATGTATATCGGCTTTCCTACTGTATAATTTGGGCTTTCATTTGTAAAGGCTACTTTGGTTGCGGGGTCTACATTGTGAAGTAAATGTTCCATGGCAAACTGAAAGAAACTAGTTACATACTCTTCAGGATCGCGAATTGAAGTTACCAATGATTTTATAGTAATATCACGTTCATGTAAGGAGTAATTAGGAAATATTTTACTCGTTCACGTAGAATTTCAGTCATGCGTTTTCCCGGTATGTTATGATCCTTCATCCACTGTTGCACACGAATATCCACACGATGATCACTGAACCATTGTTTCATAGTAATAGGATCAATTTCCAGTACAACGTCACCATCACTGTCACTTTCAAACTGAACGTCCATTACACTACACTCGTCAACATTATTAGTTAGGTAATTACGGTCCATCATATCCAGTCCGAAGAATCCCACAGTTTCATCAGGTATAAGTTTGCTAAGTTCGTACTCGAGAAGTTCAATGTAATATTCCCCGCCATGCGTTTACTTTCTAATCTAAAAATCCATAGAACCCCACATCGATAATATCTTGTGTAGTTACACACGTTAAAATACGAGTTACTCATCGTTCCAGCAGTAATATAGCAAATGATGAAATAGCAGTTCAGGATCAGATTCTTCTTGGTGAAATCTCATTAATTTGTAGTAACAAAAATGGATTCAGCATTCAAGAACGGTTTCAGGCTCTTTGTATCCTTGAATTTCTTGACGAATAAGCAAAAATCAATTGAATTTCCCATGATCAAACGCTAACAAACAAAATTTTTGACAAGCGTAAAAGAAAAATTCTTTGTACGTCAAGAGCTGAGCACAAACAATACAAGTCTGACATTTAGTACCGCTTATATTACATAGTTTATGGAAGAGAGCTGTGACGCGGCTCACTAGTTAGTTTTTACAGTGTTCGTTTCGATTGCTTAGTGTGTTTTTCCACCTCCGTGTGTTATTGTGTGATGAGATTCGGTATTTTTTATTTCTAATTGACCACAGTTATGTAATTTTCGGGCACCAGTCGTAGTTATTTGTTTTCGTGGACAATATTTGTTTTACTCTATAAACCTTGGAACCATTAAGTTTGCGGCAACGTCAAATTTTGAATGCGTACACTTTGTTTTGCTTATTGGGCACTTGTACTATATTAATTTTAGATAACTTTACTTTTAGAAGCGTGTTAGTTT
>JAGDQP010017928.1:0-22812 GCA_022664845.1 Lepisma saccharinum | reverse complement strand
TTTTGGGCCCCACTTTATGTTTCTCCTCTACGGTTGTACGTTATTTTTGAATCCCATTACATTTATTGTTCATTTTTTAATCCGATCTGATTTGTTATGGATGAATTGTAGAATATAGCAGTTATTCTTATATTTACAGATTACATTTGCTAATTCATTTTACTCTGTGTAACGCGTCCTACTTTTCCGAGACTGCATTTTGTTGTCGCATTATTTCCATAGGGCATAGATTGATTGTATTATAGATTGGTCAAGTCGGATATACCTTTTTTGGTCGTACATGCGAGACATTTTTCGTTTCTTGTTCCACTCCGAATTCCCCCTTCGATTTATAGATTACGGCTTTTAGTCTTTTGACATATGCCAGACAGCCCGTTCTTATTTTCTCAATTTACCCAGTATTTTTCGGTACAATGGCTCTCCGTTTCATGTGTATCCTGCATTCAGACACGTTATAGTTTCTTTTTCAGTTTCGCGTCGCTATATTTAAAATATATTTCTCGTAGTTCATTTTATAATTCATATGTTTTTCACGGCACTTATTTGAATTGGTTGTGAACCTCATGATTTTTCTCAGTGTTTCTGCACCTCTGTTCGTTCACTTTCTTAAATTCAAGGTTAAGTTGATACTTTGTTGAGCTTGTAAAGTTGTCCATTGTTCCCGGCCACAGAGTGATTAATGACAATGGCTACTGTCGAATGATATGCAGATGAATCCTCTATGGATGAACTTCGCTAGTTTTTGATAATTAAAACGTTAAAAGCGAGA
This sequence comes from Lepisma saccharinum, assembly GCA_022664845.1. Classification (NCBI taxonomy): domain Eukaryota; kingdom Metazoa; phylum Arthropoda; class Insecta; order Zygentoma; family Lepismatidae; genus Lepisma; species Lepisma saccharinum. The sequence continues at coordinate 22,043 of JAGDQP010017928.1, read as the reverse complement.
GATTTATATTTTGAAACTTGTACTCTATAGTACATTTTATGGGCTTTCGTGTACTGTTTTAGCGCGTACTTCGAAGCTTTGGATGTGTAGAGTTAGTAACGGCTACCGCCTTCATTTTAAGTTTACCTCCCTCCCTTCCCCACATTCGTTTAGTCGGAAACACATTAACAATTTTTACGTTTATTTCTTCCGTCCTGCATTTAATATTTCATTTCGTTTGATGCTTCACAACGAGATAGTTTACCTAGTATCCCTAAAGAAGCCATAATACACTATTTACTGTAAATAATAATTATTGTGCACTACGTTTTATTTTTATCAAAATTGGTTTTGATGGCATTGCTTGCTACGAGATTGCTTCTACCACATGTTTGATTTTCTGCTTTTCATTTTTAACGGCTACCAACTCACACCGGAAACCGCAAGATAACACAATTCTTTAAGCTCCAATACATATAAGTTGGTTAGTAATGTTTCTTGAAACTCAAGAAATATATATTGATGTATTGACTTCTTCCCCAAGTTCCTTTTCCTTCTCAGTGCTTATTGACGTCATGTTATAATAGTTCAAACGCTAGATTTTCCTTGTGCAACGCGTCATCCTGAGTCGACAACCACTTTTTCTCTCACGAAAAGCTAACTAGTACCTTTCTTGTAAACCGAATTTTCGATTTGTATCCAAAATGAATTTTTCGCCATAACCTCGTTTGGTCGCTCCTTGGAACTTATCGAAAATCTTCAGCTCGTTTGATTGTATTGATTTTCCGTATAGGCTCAAGGCTCAACCCCTTTTCATATTTTTCTATCTCTGAGTTCAGTTTTCGTTTATATATATATATATAATAAATCACAGCCATATTCAATCCACTAGTGGATGAGGCCTCTCCCCGAAGGGAGGAGTTGGTCTACTGCTCCCACGCTGACCAGACGGGTTGGGATAGGAGAGTTGAAGCTCTCACAGTGATCGCCACTGTCTTTTATTCACAGCTGCTCCCAAATTGTCCTCACGATGCTGGGTCAACACCGAAATATTTGAGCCCCCATCGGGAATCGAACCCGGGACCGCTCGCATTGAAGTCGAGCGCGCTACCGACTAGGCTACGCAGGAGCTCATATATATATATATATATATCTTTAACCAGCACCATTGTGTTGTCCCATTGTGTGGACTGACATGTAGTTTCATTTTTTCTCTCGGACACTTTTATTGTATGTTTACATCTTTGCCTTATTGTTATTCTTAAGAGTTCTTACCTTGAATGACTCAGCGACGTCTCCCTTATTTCTCCCATATGATCATCCAGATTTTTTATCGACTACCACTAAATTTCTGTTCAGCACATTGATGTGTACACATATTTTCGGCCTCCTTTCTAATTTTGTCAACTTTCTCGTCCTCTCGCACTTTAATCATATGTCACGGCACTCTCGTCACATTCGAGACTGATTTTTTAAAATCGCTATTGCCCTTGTATTTCACGCTACCCCTCCGTATATTTGTTATCTTTGTTTCAACCGCCACTCCAGTGTTTGTGGTTAGTTATCCTTATAAGTTACTTCCGCTGGACCTACATTTTTAGTTCGATTTAATCGCTCTCGCGTGCCATGCTAAGCAATTTTTATCCAGTTTCATTACGTATTTTCGCGTACGTTACATTGTACACCTCTTGCCCACCCAGCACCTGTCCAGCGTTTCTGTTCCACGACCTATTATATTATAGGTTTACGATTTAATGAATTTTATTTTAATGTGATGGTCCCTAGTGCCCCGAATCGTATTTTTCTTTTTAACATCCATTATTACCCACCCCCGGATTATTGTTTCATCCTCGTGGATGTGATGTTCATTTTTCATCACCACGACTGTCTGTAGTTTTCCCTCAGGTTCACTCGAATCCTATGCTCTATGGCTTCACATTGGTCGTCTGTGTTCTGGCAACATTTTTTTGACGAAATGTGATACTCTTACAACCTGGCTTACTTTTATCCGGCTGGCAAGGAACCCTCCTCCATTTTGCTATCACTCAAATATTTTACTCCCAAACCTTGCCTACGAATTGACACGAGAAAATATGCATTAACTCACGACTGGTAAATTTAAAAGCCAGGCAATTACATGAGTTTCAACGGAAATTGGAGATATGTTTCTTTCTACACACGGTTCATAACAAGTGGCCACTATACATATGGTTTACGTTGTGAAAAGCTAGAATGGAATTTTGGAAGCAAGAATGTCGAATAATTAGGGAATTATTTCGATTGATCACAGCAGAAAACCATAAAAGTTCAACGCATACAGGACACCCCCACCCTGTTAGTGTAGTGGTGAAGTTCGTTTCGTTTTCCTGCCGACGTGATATAGAGAATTACACAAGTCTACCCTTTTGTTGAAAACTCAATAATTAGAAATTCTGAAAAATTAAAAGTGAAAGTACAAAAAAGAATGATAAGAGATTAAAGAATTACGCTTTTGTTACATAATTATCAAACAGAAATTTGATTTACGGGAATAGCCCTAAGTTAAAAATAATATTTATTATACCTGTCTTGTACCTTTGTGTGTATTTAATTTTGTGTCAAATATTAAAAGATCTACGTTAATTAGAGTATCAGGAGTAAAATCTTCAGTAGAAGCGAGTTTCGATTGGCATAATTATTATAGAGCTTATATTTTCTATAAGCGCCAGACCAAAAGCTTATATTGAATCCATAGTGATTTAGTAACGAAACTCTGATATGAAAATATGGGATACCGCTCGATGTTAAATATTACATTGAATACAGTTAAGACATGGCGACGATACATACTCTTCTTTTTGAAGAATATGAATTATAGGATTCCTTGCAGAAATATATATGTTACTCTACTTTTGTATAAGAGGAGTACGTTTTTAAAGACACTGCCTTATAATGATATAGAATGTCTTTCTTTTTTGGCTATTTCATTGTTCATTGCAATTATATTTGTGAATAAATGAGCAAAGAGTTATAAAGGTTGAATATTGAAATTTGGCCATGGTTTAAGCCTATGATCTCAGGAACGAGTTATAAATATAAACTTTTTCATTACAGATTGTTAAAAGTCTAGCTTTCAACTGTTAAATAATTTATAGTGAAATAGTGAAATACAGAATAGAGAATTACATAATGAATCAAGAAGTGAAAATTTAATTATATAAAGTAAGACAAGTTGAGTTTTGAATTTGTTTGAAACCCGTCATACCCTAAGTTTACCCGAACTCACGTATTTGCTGAAATTAGAATATGTTAAATAGTAAGCTTGAAATTTGAAAAAATGAGAAAATAATTGACAAGAAATTGATTACAATATTTTGTAAGCCAAGTGATTGATTTGTAGAGCCCAAATATATATAGTCCACAAAATGTTTATGAAAACATGTAAATAATCTATATTAGTTGATGATAATGTGAAATGAAGTAGTGTTTAAATTGTATATTGTAAGTGACCGTATAATATATTATAAAGTGTATTAGAAGTGTATAAATTATGTAGAAGAATTGAAATTCTCCTCTAACCCTAAGTTTAGTCAGTAAGTTTCACTTAAAACCAAGTTCTATTTATTTCACATACAAGCTCCAATACGACAAGATTAAATCATGATATACACATAATTACCTCAGTGGATAAATAGAATTTCGCAACGATAGTTCGAAAATAGATTGTTGCTACTTTTTCTTCTTGTTGATTTTTAAGAAACTCTTTTTGATAAATGAAATTGATCAGCAAATAAATTAAAATTCAAAGTGTTGGTAAATTGATTAAATTCAAAATGATAAATGATTTTGGATAAATAAGATCTCACTGATTAAGATTTATACAATAAAGCTAAATTTTCTCTCTACGAAATATATTTTTAAAAGTTACTTTCACTCAGACATTTAGAAGCACACTGCATTTACTTTCTTATAAGTCATTAGAAGCTATAGATCTAGTTTGAAAAATTTAACTCTGTTCTAATTTTCCTCGTTGTTTATCTTATCCTATGGTTTACGTTGTGTTTCACATTTGGTAATTTATTGTAATATATTCTAGAGAAATGAATTCTTTTGTGTTATGTCTGAATTGGTTGAATTTCAAAAATTGCTCTTATTAATGTCCGTTATCTAATTCAAAGGTACTGTTGTTCATTGATGCACCTGGTTGATGAAATAGCCTTCTACTGTTACTACTACAAGTGAGAAAACTATCTCGAAAGAAGAAGAGAAGAACGATAGATGGCACTCGAAAAAGACTAGAAGAAAGAAGAATATAAACCTTTACCCGTTTCCTAAAGCTAAATCCATCTTAACCCAGAACCAAAAAGTTATATCAACCTTTAAAAAGCACCTTGACTCCTAACCAATCCCCCTCCTCTTCCACGAATTATGAATCCGTCAGCAACTTCAGCACAACGTAAATGTCTGCTAACAAACGTCAACTGCTATAAAGTTGATCGAAGCTTAATTTATTAAGAAAAAGGACAACGAAATGCTGAACCTAGTATTATACCTGGAAACGAATGAAGAAAATGATTGTCAAGAAACAGCGCAGAAAACGAACCCTACTTGTCTCTCCTTCCACGAAGAACTCTCGATATTATGCTACTCCTCCAAAATTTTGCGAATTTTCAACGTCAGTGAAAAATGTAGCTTCAAGTTTTTCTCTCGTCTTCCATATCACGCTAAGAAGATACGTATGATTTTCCCTATCCTAGTAAGTTAATCCTATAAACCTAAAAACAAACTCCTTTGTTAATCCCTTCCCCACGAAATAAGTTCAAGAAGATTTTCCTCTTCCCAGAAGGACGTACAGAAAAATAGAAACAATGAAGTTCTGGTCAACATAAATACGCAGAATTGCCAGAAAGATAAAAAGTTTGCCCTGGAATGCAAAAGAAGAAGAAGAAGATTTCTCGCAATCTCCCATATTTCTAGTGCTCCACTGATAATTTCTTATACGAATGACATTCGTCTACCCTTAAGTTTTTCTACAACTTCAAGTTCATGGAACTTTCTCTTTCAAGAATCTACATTGTTTGGAGCTATCCTGGTAGGCTACATGAAACCGAAACATTGAGCAGGAAGTACAAAACGCGACGAATGGCTTTTCTCAGCGGGTTGATGCGTCTCTAGCTGAACAAGAAACCCGTGTCAATATATTAACTTCACAGGTAACTTTGAGTTTTCGTAATCATGAAAACATGCTTCTTACCCAGCAATATGTGAAGAAAGAATTGGGTCAGTCAGTAGCGATTGTTATGAAACATGAGGAGACCGTGAAGACAGTAATAGATAATCAAGGGGCGTTTGAAGGACATTTTGCTGATCGTGAACTGGGACATACAGGTTATTCTTCCCCACTCAAAAGTACTTGTACGATTGATGACGTTACAAAATAATAAAGGATGATGATGCGTTGCCCCCACCACCGCGTGATAGCTCTAGTGATTGCAGGGGATCTGCATGTGGGTCACGTGATGGAAATCCCAGGAAGAGAAGGGAAAGTGAGAAAAGAATGCGAGCTTCCCCACGGCGCAGTGAATGCGAAAGAAACTGGAATGCCAAGTCATCTGCACGCCGTCGCTCCTCCCCCGATGTTGGAAGTACAAGTTCGACTAAGAGTTCACGTGTAACGAGAAAGAGAAATAAACGGCAGAATTATAATACATATTTTCATAATTCATATTTATTTTATTCAATTCTAGAGCCACATATAGAGCTATCAATATCGTCAAGCATTAATATTATATAAAAACAAATTACAAGTACAAAATTAGATAGGTTACATTAGATATAGACTTCCCTTTTAAAAGTTTCAAACACAGGTACGATGGATTACAAAACAAATACCATAGAATTCAAATGCAATGTGCATAAAAGAAATCAATCTTATATAAACAACATACATCTACGAATAAGTTTGGAAAATTTTTCCATACAGACCCATCAATAATCCATCCCAAAATAATAACATACTCAAAAATACATAAAAATAACATACATAAAACCACATAAAAATAGCCGATGAAGGAAAGTCATTTTAGATCAAGAGTCACATTTATGTAAAATTACGATGTACAAGCAGCTAGAAAAATACATTAAAAATTACCAAGTTTACCAGAGAGAAAAGTAAGACATCGTATTCAATTATGCATGTTAAGCTTTAAGTAGGACTCGATTTCCTCAACATTGTAAGCTGCAGATTCTATGAAAATTCTTTTCAGATGAGCCTTAAAAGTTTTCAAACTTAGCTGTTTAACATTTGGCGACAGCCTATTAAACAATTTTACTCCAGTGCTAATATGATTTTTATGGGTAATACTCAAGCGAGAATGTTGTAGTCTCAAGTTAGATCCATATCTTGTGACGTATCCTGTGTCGCTACTTATTTTACTGAAATCAGATCTATTGTTTTTAATATATAACAAAAAATGCAAAGCATAAATACATGGCAAAGTCATAATACTCTCTTGACGGAATGCAGCTTTACACGAACCAGAATTATTTAAACCTTTTAGACAGCGAATTGCTTTCTTCTGCCATATAAATATGTCCTTAGCTCCGGAGGAATTACCCCAAAGAATAGTTCCATACGAAATCAACGAGTGGACCAGGGCAAAATACACCGATTTCAAACACTCGAATGAAATATAATTTCTTAACCTTCTAAGTATAAATAATTTTTAGCCAGAGATTTAGCTAACTGCGTTATGTGGACATCCCACTTTAACTTAGGATCGATATGGATACCCAACATTTTGACCGAATTAATAGTGCTCGCTTTAATTATATTTTGATTTAGTGAACATAATAAATTTTCTGTCTTTAGTTTATTTATTGTGAGATCATTGGAAATAAACCATCTATTTGCTTCATCTAAGCAAGAATCAGATGCAATAGCAATTTGATCGATGTCCTTACCATATATAGTTAAAGTCGTATCATCAGCATATAATATAGGAATTGAAATATTTTCTATATAAGCGGGGAAATCATTTATGTAGAATAGGTACAAAATTGGACCCAATATCGAACCTTGGGGGACACCTTTATTAATTTGAGAAGGGCGGGAAAACATGTTATTTATTTTAACAATCTGGGATCGTTCCCTAAGATATGAAGACAATAGTCTAAGTACATTATGGGTAAATCCATAATTGGGAAGATTTTCAGTTAGAAGATTATGTGAAATAGAGTCAAAGGCCTTACTAAGGTCGATCAAAGTTACAGATGTTGAATATTTCTTTTCAAAATTCTCATAAATAATTCTGACGACTCTTTCAACTGCATCAATTGTGGAGAATCCCTTTCTAAAACCATATTGGGCAGGGTGCAATAGATTATGCAAGTCAGAATAAGCTATTATCTGATTATATATAAATTACTCAAAAAGTTTCGACAACACAGGAACAATAGCAATAGGGCGATAGTTATCTAAATTGGTTTTATCATCCTTCTTATATACCGGAATAATAATGGAGCATTTAAGACACAGGGGAAACATACCAAGATTTAATGAACAATTTAAAAGAGTCGAGAGCGGGGAAGCTATCAGATCAATTATATGTTTAAGAAGGAAGGGAGACATTCCAAAAATGTCCTCGCTTCTTTTATTCTTTTTGCTTCATTGCAATTAAAATAACATCGATAGGTGTAGAAGGTGTCAGCACTAGAGGCCTGCTCATTACATTAATCATGTCATCGACAATAGGGGCCGAATGACTACTAGTTAAGCTGGAGGAAAAATTGGGGGTATTACAGGAAAAGTGCTTACAAAACTCATCCGGAGATATGTCTATTAAATTGTCATGTTTATTTCTGTTCGCTAGTGAGTTAAATACCTTCCAAACTGCTCTAACTTTATTTGAGGAATTGTTAATGTAAAGATCGTTAAAATTTCTTTTTGCCTTAATTATTTCCGATCTGTAAAGTTTTTTTATTGATTTATATTTAGTTTCAAGTTTTTTTCACCACCTATGACCCGATCTTAATAGTTAAAAAGTAGGTTCCTTATCTGCCTTAATTTATAAGTATACCATTGGCATTTAATATTGACATCCTTATCGACATTACCCAATTTAACTTTTAAAGGACAATAGAGGGATATGGCAAATTGCAGGCTCTCAGTAAAGGTAGACCAGGAGGATTCAAGAGACTGTGAACAATTCATGGGTAAGGGAAAGTTAAGTAAAGCATTAAAATCCAATTAACTCACAAAAGGACGAAGTGATTCAAGTTTTGATCCCTTTAAGGGGCGATATGAGGTAATTAACTTATTCCCCGCAGTATCAGTGTAATCATTTAAATCATCAAAAATAATCCACAGTCCTGATTGATCTGAAATTTTAGGTTCGATAGTACCGTACGACAAATTATTATTATCAATATTAGTCATAACATTGTCTAAACAAGCATGATAGCGCGTTGCAAGATCATTTTTATACCTCAGGCCGACAGAATTCAAGGTGTCAACAAATTTGAGGACCTCCGAAGAATCCTTCAGGACATTTATATTTATGTCACCAATAAAAACCAAAATATAATCCTTGTATTTTCCAAGTTTGCCACATAAGGTTTCAATACTGGACATAAAATTTACAAACATAGAATTCGGAGTTCTGTAGATAGAAACTATAATAAGTTTGACAATCGGAATCCTAATTCCAACTACTTCAAAACTAATAGGAGTACAAAGGTCAGTCAGATCAATTATATCATAACTCAAAGTGAAACCCTTGTTTATAAAAATAGCAACGCCTAAGTGCTTCGAGTCCTGTCTACAGAAATATGTAACTAAACTGTAATTGTTAGGAATATACATGTCGATTTCATCAGAACTCAACCAATGCTCATTTAAGCAAATCAAGTTACAAGGTAAGTCACAGAGTATTATTTCCAATTCACCAAGCTTATTACGTAAAGACTGTACATTAAAATGTAATATCGTAACTTAAGAGAGAGGAAACCAAACTCGGGTTCAACTTATTCGATCCATTCAAGGAAATATTTGATAATTTAATATCCATTATACAAGAAGAATTAGTCAATGAATTAAAAGCCAGCACCTCCGAGGGGGCCAGCAGAGTCGTCAGTTTCCCTGATCAGGGAATGGTAAAACTAAGGGAGTATTTGAGCAGTTGTTTAACTGCTCACCTACTATGTTAGACAGATACAAAATATCATTACAAATCAATCTTTTACCCAAGAGGCTAAAATGCATACCATGTGAAGTATGAAATCTTCTACCAAACTTACTAATATCCATAACCCTCAGGTTCTTTTGGTTCTTACAATACTCTGAAATTAGCAGATTTTAAACAATTCACGCGTTTTTCCGGTGTTAACGATGCTCAATCTGCAACATCTTTCCTTCAAAATATTGAATCACAGTTTCAATTCTGTGGTATTGCTAGAGAGGATTATTTGAAATGTATTGAATATGTTCTCGATGTCCCTGCGCGTCTGTGGTTCTCTGAGATGCGTCATTGTATATGCAATTTCGAAAACTTTTGTATTTTGTTGGAGTCACAATTTGACACAACCCAACAAATTGCCCAGATGCTCCGTACTTCTCGCTTTAATCCATCAGTGCATAAATCAGTTGCCTCATTTGTGATTAAACAATATAGACAATTTAGAGAGTTGGTTCCAGGAACATCTGAGGCTATGGTACTTTCAGATTTGACTAGTGTGCTTCCTAATAGATTTAAAGAAGAGTTAATTATACATCCCGTGAATACTTTCTGTGAATACCTGTCAATTGTACAGCGTTTTGAATCGTTATATATGCAGCGGAAAAGCCCGGATGTCAGATCGATGGGGGCTCCTGGCAATGTTAAGGGTCAAGCAGACGGCACGCGTCGGTTTCGAGACCTTGTTGGGGCTTGATTAGGGCTTCTGCCCCTGAATACTCTTGTTTGAACCTAGATACACAGTAACTAGGGACCTACATTGCGTCCTCTCACTAAGCATACAATGGGCTCATACGTTCAGCCAATGTATAAAATACCAAAGCAAGTGAACGTAAGTGTACTGAACGAATATATCATTATTTTAAAAAAAAATAAAAAAGTCCACCTCAAAACGAAGGAAAGAGAATGATAAAGAACCGTGGTAAAGGCGCCATAGAAAGCCGCTCTTTTCAAATCGAAAGGAACCATCACGATTGGTCCTGTTGTTCCTCTGAAAAAACACAAAAAAAAGAAAGTCAAAGAAGAGGGAAGGTTATTTTTACCCTTTTTTCTCCCAAAAAGGCTCGCAAAAGATATAAGCTGAAGAGACCAAAATAGGTCGAAACAGCTAGCGCAAACTGTCCTAATAAGTAGTCAACTACAAGATGGACGTTTTATAAAAGTGTTCTGAGGTGACTCTGGTACAAGACATGCCGGGTTCTTATCCGGGCAGAGGCAAAGACCAGAATCCTTCAACACAGAGGCACACAGTACGTGAAGAGAAACTTCTGCAACGCAGTCCTTTACCTATATTCAAACTGAAAAACAACTTTGAACCTTGCAGAGGGTAACATTAGCTCCACAAGCATTTAACCAACTTATTGACGACATTTATAATGGCGCCACAGCAAAAATAGAAAATACTGTGGCAAAACTTACATGATCCCACAATTTTAAAAAAGAAAGGGATCTCCAAACCAAAGTATGTTTAAAACAACCTGTACGACACAGAACCCACACAAACTGGGAAATCCAGAGTAAATGCAATAGCACTGGACTCCCTTAAAGAAAGCAAACTTATAGCTTCCACAGTGATGAATATAAAGCTTTTTTTTTTTAAAAAAAAGAACTAAAAGCAAGGCCTTCCTTAAGGCAACAATATTTTTTTTTAAAGTGAAACTATCTTCAAGTCTTAATGTTAGATAAAACTAAGCTCAGCTTACAAAAACACGGAATCCTCCACATTATTTTAACCTCTAAAATTAAAGGGATTAAATCAAAATTAAGGACCAAACCACAGCTCTCCTCACACACGCTTGGATTAATAGAAAAATAGAGAAGGTTAAACTTACCTCAATAGACGTGCCACTTAGGCAAAACATTGATAATATTAACAACAGATGACAAATTTGCTATACTTACCACAAAATACGTCACCCACAACTTAACAAAATATTGAGAAAAAATCAAAGGTTTTAAGCACCTAAAAGTAACTATGCTAGGGACAAAAGGAAAAAAGTAATGACAAGGAATAAAAAGGATCTGTCTGCATAGGACGGGATCTGTCATCTCATTGGTAACTTCTATTCGACCGAGTCCTGTCAAAAAACAAGACCTAATAAAGCTCATCTCACACCGACAATTGAAACAACTCTTTTAACATTAACGAGTCTATTAACAGATCTTTAGGTGGATCACGCTATTGCTGATTAAATGCATTAAAATATTACAAGTGTATAGTAAACAAACATGCCATCGAGCCAAATGATAAGCAAAACAATGTATTGAAATCAGAAAATAAAACTAATTTTTAAACAAGCAGGTGGGACCTGCCAATATATATCTAAAGCAGGTGGGATCTAAACCGAATACAACTTTCGGGGACAAAAAAGCTGTAGCGAAAGTGTCCAGGAAACCCACAATCAGAAAAGCCGGACCCTTTGTCAAATCAGATAGGTCTTATAGAAATGATTAGTAAGTCAGTACATATGAGGGGTGTACACTTATTTAAGAAGATCCAGAAACACACTTTCTAGCACGGTTGCGCTGAAATAGAACAAATATTTTCCCATTTAAACAACAATTTAGTACCAAAGAAATTTTTAAAAAAGATTACACAACAAACCAAATATGTTAGGGTATTTACCCTGAAAGCCCAACGAGAACTACCATACCACACTGGCCTATTATAATTATGAAAATGTGCTTCCACGTTATCCATGTTCGAAGAACTGGAACAGGCCACCAAGGTACATACAACACTATCAGATATACGTAGAAAACAAAACTCTCCTTAAAAGGTTGTTAGAGATAAAACTGCTCTTAATAGACAAACTTATGGCCAGAAATGACCTAGTGATACAGAAGTGCCAACACGATCATCGTATGCACGTAACCACAAGTTCAAACCCCGTAGTGGTCGATCACATGAAGTGGTTCAGAATCCAACTAACTAGGCAACTGTAGAGCCTGTCTTTCCAAGCCTTTCTGACAGTTGAAGACAGGTTTCTCCTTCGTTCATGGTTACAATATAATAACGTAATCTAGGGTGAGAAAGTGTTTCCATAGAAATCATTGTTAATAAAAAAAATAGTTTTCGTTCTTGTACCTGTTTCATTTATAGGTTGCGTTATTGTTTGCAAATGCATTTTCTAAATACAAATTTTCTTTTTATCTTTTGAGCAACTTTCTAAAAGGTATGCTTGGTTGTGTATTTCATAGTTATAGTTTTTGTTTTGCATGACAGAAATTTCTTATCAAAAAGTATAAACCATTTTGCTTTTTATACTCTTAGAGTCTTTGTTGCATGTAATTATTTTCTGAACCTCTTATTTTTGTTTGCTGCTTGTGAATTTTTATCTAAAACTTTTATTTTTCTGTTTGACAGAATTTTGTATTTCAAACTATAAAAGAATTTTTCTTTCTGTTGGTTAAGAATTTTTCTAAAAAAAATATGACAGAATACTTGTAGAAAACTTTTCTGCATAAGAAAAGGTTTTTGATGTTGCATTGCACGTCTAAAATTGTTTTGTAGGGTGCATGTCAATCTTTTTCTAAAAATGTTTTGTGACAATGTAACTTCATTTTAAATAGTTTTCTGTGTGTGTGCCAAGAAAAAGTTTTTGTGTCGCACTACATGTCAAAATTTGTTGTTACATTGCATGATTCTTTCTTTTTGTTTCCGTAATAGTAATTGTTACTTTTGTTGTGATAATTGTTTGTTTGTGTTAACTTTTTTTATTTTCAAATTCTGCAATGTCAGCTTAAAATGATAGATTAGACAATCACGAAACAACTTATTCTTATTCTTAATTGTTTACGAAAATTCAAGTGGTTTTTGTTATCAGTTACTTCCAGTTTACCTTTCGGAATAGTGAATCTAAGTTTCCCGTAACTGTTGTACGCAAAATCTAAAAATCAATACGAGAAATATCAGTTTGACTCATAGCGAATGGAGTGGTCCTTCTACCTGCGAACTTTAGTATAGCAAAGTCCCATGAAGTATTTTCTCAAATAATTTTATTAGATGAAACCATTGCATAGCTGTTCTGCACCGGTTATGTCTTTTGCTTTGATGTCACAGCTTTTTGAAAATGATTGTGATATAAGTATCATTAAATATATTTTCAAAGCTGCTTGTGTACATCTTCTGATGTACGACTATTTCTCTTTCACTGATGTTAAAAGTTTGTTTAAAATTTACACGTTTTGTGTTTTTATATTTTGAGTATTAGACAAAAGTAAAATTAAGTTTTACGCATTAAGAAATTTACAAATACATGTTTTAGCTTGTGATCGCACTTTTCTTTGAAATTTCTTTGACGATAAAATTATTTGCTGAAGCATTGTTAAATTTTCATGCACAATGAACTGTAATTCCAAAAGTTCAATCCAGTACTTCGTTACCACTACGCATTAAAAGATCTTTTCGTTTTAAAGTCTTTTTCATACAGCAAATAAGAAAATAAAAAACTAAATATGAGACACGACTCATAAGCTGTGATTCTTATTTTTATTCTAGGGAATACAGAGAAAATCTCTTTTATAGGCATTCGTCTTCTTAGATCACAAAATGTTATTCCAATGTATAGAAAAATCCATTTTGCATTTTCTTTACTGGAAATCTCAGAGATTGCAATTATATATAGAATGCATTGTCTTTCCACAATTGGTTGCTTTGTTTTTTTTACGCAATGTTTTTCCAAGGTTTATTTCAGACATCTTTAAAGGTCATACGTTATTAAACAGTAACTTAATTACACAACCTTCCCAGTGGCGGTTCTAGGGTAAAAATCTCGGGGCCAGCTCTCAACGTTGTCAAAATATATATAAAGTGTTTCTATTTTGATGCTGTCATTAATCTACTTTCTCTTTCTTTCCTCTTTTGCCTTCCCACCATTTGTTAAAATGCGTTTTTCAGTACAAGCTCTTCTCAGACAATGCCCTAACAAATGTTTGTTTGTGTGGGTGGGTGTGATACACATTAGTCATTCTCAGTCATTTTTTTAAATTGTATAATAATTCTCCTAAGGTATATCTATGAAGGAAATATGTACGTTTAAAACCTTTTTGAGTGTAAAAAAAACAATTATTAGTTGAAGCAAAAAAGTTAACATTTTAATATTTTTCATCAGTGCATAATATTTAAGGAATTTACAGAGGGAAACTTATAGTTAACTGCCAAACTTACACTGGATAAAATGACGATTGAATTTTACACTACATAAAACGGCTTTAAGAGTCCCTCCCTCTACACACACACATTTAAAAATCTATAAATACCACACTGGATATATTGTACAATTCAACACCAATTTAGACCTAAATAAGATGATTTAAAAAAAACAGCAACAAAGATTTCTACTTTTTATTTGTTGGTCGGACTAGAATTTCCTACATTATTTTTATAGTAAGAAGTAAGTCGGACAACGATTAGCGTTCTGTCGTTTTCGGTATAAGCTAGTGGTGGTATAATTTCGAAATAACACCGCATTGCCTATAAGCAATAAATTAGATTTTTTAGATAATGTGGTCTTCACTTTGTTACAACGTTGTTGATAGTGAAGACTTCTAAAAAGTTTTAAAAACAAAAAATACTGTGTTATATAACCAAAAACAGTAAAATAACTACTTGAAACTTGTTCAAAGAAATTAAACAATCGTTTAAAACTCGACAAAATGCAGTTGCTAACATACACTGTGACTCCTTCCCCCACCCCATGTTTATAGAAGAAGCTTGTCATGGTAAGCTTCATTTCATATTCAAGAATCGATAACATTAAACTTCTTGCAAAATAAATATTAATCATACTAAATACTTCAAGACAATTTATGATATTAGTTTGACTTCATTGCAAAAAACTGGGAGGAACTAGGTCCCCCCGGCACCGGCCTAGAACCGCCTCTGAACCTTCAATCTGTTGTCCTAATTTCTATATAATCAAAAGCCAGTCTTCCTGTTGTTTCCCTGTCATGCTCCGTTTCATTTGTTTCAGTGTATTTGACTTCAAGTTTTAGCATGTTTTCAATAGGACACATATTACAAAAAAAACAACAGATAAGCAATATGGGACAGACTATAATTATTTCACAGTTTTATAATGTCTATAGTTTTAAGTAAACAAATGCTTAAATTGATTGTTTTTGAATGAGTGGTATACTGTTCGAATAGCATTCGGGAGGTCGTAAGTTTAATTGCAACGGCCAACAATCCTTATCTTTTTTAAAATGCAATTACGCCCTGCAAATATAAGGATGACACCATCAACATACACTCTGACCATAAGATTCCCGAAATCCTTTGCCCTTATCGTAGTCACCCTTTAAAGGTAAGAAATAAAATTGTACTTCCTAATGTGATTCTGTATTAATGCTACAACTTCCTTCATATTCCAACTAGAACAGTTTATTCTGAGAGGTATCTAAAATTGCATATGCTACATTTATAGTAAGAGTAATAATGATAGTTTGTTTTGCAGTGACAGTTGTACTAAATATTGAACAAACAACATATATTTCTATTTAATGTTTCCACCTACAAATATGAAAGATTTTAAAATTATATCCAAACATAAGGACGACGATGTAAGATCTCTCTTTATTAAACCAAAAAGCACCATACGATACCAACATCATCAGATTTCAAATGCTACAGCGTATGTCAAAAATTTATTTGCATTTGCGATACGAATCTTACTATTCAATGTGGACCCTATGTCTTCTGTTTCCTTTAGCTTTTTAGATTGCAACGTTGATTTACTAGAATTTTCAATGCAAGTCTGGATGTATACAAAGTACCAAGATGTCTGTAATATTATTAAAAAGTATTTGTGTATCATAATTTTGCATTATTAAATGCTTATGTTACTTTTAGAGTCCACATTACCCAGACGCATGCTACACTTTCATTTTAAAACACAATAAACAATTCCATAACAAAATAAAAGTTTTTTCCTTGGTCTTCAGGGTTTAAATAATCAACAACCCACTTTCATCAAACTTTTACATGTATAAAAGAGCACTGTATGCTTTTCGTCTGTCATTCAGTTATTTTATTATGTATTAAATAGAATAATCTAAACACTAAAAACAGTTACAGTAATTCTCTAATAATAATAATACGCAAAAGTTTTATTTCTATAATGTTAAACCTATCAAATGCAAATTTTATACTTTCCATGATTTTATATGTTATACCTGTGTAGTTTGAAATTAATCGTATGTCTTTCCTTAGTGACTGTATTATTTATCTCTGTACCATCTGGTATTCATTAAAATACATCAACAGATTGGTGTACAGCATTGTGAGTAGTATAGAAAGATTGTCAGTTCGATTCCAGCAGACAACTATTCTAATATAATAGTTATAAATACGCAAAAATATTCGTACGAAGTTAAACTCACTTGCAAGTAAAATAATAGTATGTTTTAAATACATACCAACACCATCCATCAGAGAATAAAATGTGAATCAAACAAAATTTAATACGCCAGCCTGAGCTTAAAGGCTACAAAGAATATTTAAAATTAAAACTGTATTATAAATACTGTATACCTCATCATAATTCTGAAAGTATATAAAAATAAAACACGTAACTATTTCACCTTACTATTTATTTTTTTAAAAAACATCACCACACTGTACATTACTTAGGTTTCGTTTACTAAAAAAGGTTATTTTCCAATTCACTTAGATGTCTATTCACGTTCAAGTAGGTTTTTCTACAAAAGCAACAGTTTTCTATCGTCTAATTTTCTTTTTAGTCTCACAGTTTGTGATAAGTGTAATCTTGATTCTACAGTATTAATGAATACACTGCCACTGCACAAAATAACACAGTTCGCTTAAAATAAAATTATACAGTTTCATTCAGTACGTTTTACTTTTGTTTGCAGAATTTCACGCTTATTGTCCGAATGTATGTTTACAAGTTGCGCCAAACATCGCTGAAAATCAATAAAGTTAATTCTGGTAAAACAATGCAACTTATTAAACAGTTCATAAAGCACGTGAACAGAATCTGGATTCGTTAGTATGTGTAGCACATATTCTTTGTTCTCAAATTGTCCACAAGTACACCCATCTTTTCCTTCCTCAAACATGTAGTGGCACCAGACACACCTAAGATTGTTTTCACTCTGAAAGCCCTTTAGTATTTCTTCCAAACATTCAAAATCTATAAAGTCGGGCCTACACCAACATAATTTTTCTTACGTAGTCACTTTAGCGTAAAGTGATCCCTCCATTGTTTCTCGTGTGTTTACTGCAAATATTTCTTATTACTTAACTGTCACTAACGTTCTTCACACAATGCTCACACCTCAATTATACCACACTCTTAAGAGCAATAACTTTTCGCATGAAGGTTACATAGAATATCCAACCATTGCCAGGGTTTAATCTTTGGGGAAAGGAAAAACGAAACTATTGGCGTTTAGGTCATCCTAACGCACCTCGGGTTCAGGCAATGGGAAAATTTCTAACCCACTGTATTTCATATTTATGTAAAACCATAGGTAACACAAATACTGTTCTAGTTATCGTCGCCATCTTTCAAAACTAAATATCTAATACCTACAAAATACGTAAGTTCCATCTATATTTCTATGTACATATGTATAGTCATTTGCCATAGTGTGCGTGCGTGTTATTATGCAAACCACTAACATGTTTTATCCACCATATTAAGCGTCTTAAATCCACATCCATCTTTCTTTCTTTACACTAAAGTCATTCATTAGATTGAGCTAAAATATCTTTAACAAATAACACTTTTTGAACATCAGTCGTGTTTGCGTTCCAGTACATTTCTTAGTCTCACTTCAAATATACCAATTATTGGTGTATTTTGGGGAAATACACATTCTTGAAAAACAGGATGCCTCCATTCCAAGCTCAATGTCTGCATTTACACATAGGGGATACACACTGTTCTCTAAGGGCACAAGATTTAAAACGTTTTCACAGTCACATTACTTTTCATAAACAAGGAGGGACTCTGCGACCGCTTTTCAATATTTGATAAAGTTTCAGCAAAAATTACCGCTTCGTTCACTGCATTTAAGAAGGTGTCACTATACCGACTATCTTCTTCTCCCCACAAATCCATTATAAATGAACAAAGTTTAAAATCGTCACCAAGGAACAACACTGTTCAAAGTAATTAATTTCTTGAATTAAATAATGTAATACTGCACACCAAAATCCTGATATAGTCTTTTCAATCTTAAACTGCCTGTGCCATTTCTTCCAAATTATAGACCACCACCAACAAAGCTTCTATTCACACTAACTTTAAAACAACAAAAACAATCATAGGGCTTACACAATATTTTTTGTGCCCAAACACACTCGTTTTAAAACACTTCTGTTCAACTTAGATCCCTAAACCTCTTATTACTTTCATCTACGTCATTTCATTATTAAATTCTCCACACTTCTCGTCTTAAGGATGACATTCTTAACATCATGATTTCTCATGGGTCTGTTATTACCATCTCATGGGTCTCATGGGTCTATTTTACACATTATTTAACCTCTACTTAGAAGCACTTCTCCCCGTTTTCTTCCTTAATGACACCAAATAAAACTGCCATGAATCCAGTCCTTCATCCACAAAAGTGCATGCAGTTTCTCCAAGTACTCATTATTTGTAATTATTTTTATATATGTACACAAAAGTTTTGAGAATGTAATGTTATTATCGGGATGCATCTCTAAAAATAATTCATAAATTTCCTTAGAAGTACTATACTACAGTAAAGTTTCCCGCATAATTTCCCCCATAGATTCCTTGCAAATGTCAATGAAGTTGTGCTAGGTTTTGTCCATAGGACTATGATTACAGCATGGTATACATGTTAGTGTCAGTTACGATTTCCAATGTTCTATACTGCTTATTATACAATCAGTACTAACTTCCTTAGTAAAACATTCACAAAACTACCATTATGTACAGTTTCATCAGTATCTAGGTTCGAGTCTATTTGTTAACCATCTTTATAGGATTTGTTGACCAATCAATAACAATGTGTAGTCTCATTATCAGTTGTGTAATTTATGTATCCAACAAAATCACAGCAAATACAAATGGTTTAAATCACATTTGCACAACTCAAATACCATAAATGTTCCATAAATAATATATTTCTTTAATTCATTCGCGTTGACAGCAATATCCATCCGTGGATGGTTTCAACAAATATTTTATCTAACACAAACGATGGCTACTTTTCAAAACTATTCTTATATATTCTCAATCTATTAGGCATAAATATAAAATCTCAGCTCTTTAGCTTAAATGGTATACAAAATGGTTTTAGGCCCATTTAAAGATGGTCCCTTTCCATTTTTTTACATTTTTGCAATCTACTCGTCAAAATACATGTTTATACCAAATTCCAAATTTCTATCTTAAACGATGTAAAAATTGTTTTTTCGTCCACCATATTTATATACAGATGGCGACTTTTGAATCTTATAAGATATTTTTGTAATTCATTCGTCAAAATATTCAGGTTTCTATCTTAAACGATGTGAAAAATGTTTGTCTTTTTCGTACGCCATATTTGTTTTAAAGTGGCAACTTTTCTAAAAATATCTTTAATGTTTGTAATTCCTTTGTACTAATGTACGATTGTACCAAGTTTTCTGTTTTTATTGCTACCCAATTAGACTGTATATTCTTTCAAAAAATTATTTCGGAGGCCACATTTCTTTAAAGATGGTGACTTATAAAATCTTTTCTTATTTTTTTCAATCTACTATTGGCAATACGTCTTCACATAAAATTTCAGTTCCGTAGCTCAAACGATATGCAAAATAAATTTTATGCCCACCATATTAATTATAAAATAACGTCTTTTTCAAAACCCATCAAAAACCAAGATAAGCACATTTCCTAGCTTCAGGAACCAATAGATGCTACATTAGTTTCAAGAAAATACAGAAACGACCTAATAGACGACCAAATGTATGTTAGCAGTAACTCAAAGCAGCCTTGCTTCAATTCAAAAGTAAAACTAAACTAAGTCCATTTCGAAGTTTCACAAACCAATAGGTGCTACATTAGTTTCAATAAGATACAACAAAGGGCTTCGTAGACGTCCAAATGTATGACAGCAGTAACTCAATAAAAGCCATGATTCGATTCAAATGTCAAATAAAAAATAAGTGCGTTTCCTAGTTTCGCAAAAAAGTATATGCCACATTAGTTTCAATAGGATACAACAAACGGCTTAGTAGACGTCCAAATGTATGTTAGCAGTAATTCAATGGAAGACTTGCTTCAATTCAAATGTCAAACCACAATAAGTGAGCATACTCCTAAATCGCTCGCAAAGCATGCAACGCTAGCTTACAATGAAAGAAGCCCTAACAGTTAATGTTCTAAAGTTACAGTTATAATTATTATAACTTTTTATCCAAAAATTACTGTTATTTGTTATTTTCATAGATAACAGAGAAATGTAGATAGGAAGGTACCATAGTGACGTGTGTTTCGCCTTTTCTCGTATTTGTAGCGTCCTGCCATCTGGTGTCTGTCCACACAAACTGGGACGAAAATAAGGGAAGTACGATATTCGTTAATCGGTGTTTTTAATTTATTGTTGACCGATAGAAAAAAGTTCAATGAAAGTGAGTTTTCCCGCCTTTTCCGTTTAACGTCAATTATTCAAATTTCGGTCCAGGTAAACAAGAAATTAACTTGCATGGATCAAAGTTTGTTTCGTACTTCAATAATATTACAGTTCGTTTTAAGGTAATGCTACTAGTAACTTCAGAATTGTGTGCAGACATTTTCGTGATAGAATTATGTCCCAAAAGTCTCTGCACACAACGGTGACGTTACTACTACCATTTCTTCAAAACTAATTGTACCCATTATATAATAGAAGTACGAAACGAACTTTGGTCCGTCAGAGTTAATTTCTTGTTGAAATTTGAATAGTTGACGTAAAACGAAAAAGGCGGGAAAACTCACTTGCATTGAGCCATAAGTGTTGTTTCACCAACCTTCGTGAAGATTTTAACTAATAGTTGATTAACGAGTTTAATCTGTTTCAAAGCTCTTAAAAATCTTTTAACGATTTGTCTGTTCTGAGCGAAGATTAGTGAGATCTAAGGTGAAGTAGGAGCGCATTTCGACAAGCCTGCACTTTTCTCATTTTTGATAGTGGTATACAAATAATCAAGTAAATTTGCAGATCTACGAAACCTATGATATACATATTTTATTATATTGATAGAAAATAACTTCCCATTGAAACTTAATACGTGTCAGTGTCACGTTAACATGTTATTTAAGAATACATCGTCAGGTTATAACTTCAACACAATCAGCTACAGGCGAAGTCTGTATCCCGCGCTTGTTTAAGTCTTTTTTTTTCTCTTTTCTCATTGTTCCCGAGAAATATTATAATTTAGAGTCCCAGAGTGTAATTAGAGTGTGCGCTGAATTCCCGCCAAAACTTTAAAGTATCTCTTTCTAATCCAATATAAGTAAAGATAGGGGGGGGGGGGTATTAGATAAATATTCAAAATAGAGAAGCACAAAATCCTGTCAAATAAAGTAACAGTTCCAAGTTCAATTTATGTATTTTCTTTCTGCCTTTAAGATACCAGGTGTAGTAAAAGGTTCACAGAGAAAAAATTTCTCTGGATGTTACATGACGTAAGTGTGGAAATTCAAGCCGTTAGGTATCTGCGAATAATTAACAGCGATCCTTTTAAAATTCTTCTTATACAAGGAGTGGCGCTCGAAAGACTAAGCTCAGCCGTTCCCACACCGGCTGTAAGACAGAGAACGTATATGTAACATCCTAGAGGTTTCATCTTCTGATATCTTCCCTCGTGTGATTTAACTGTGAAAA
>JAGDQP010017927.1:640-37546 GCA_022664845.1 Lepisma saccharinum | reverse complement strand
TTCTTATCTGGCAGTTAGGTAAAATTTTACTTTTGTTTTTTTTTTTTTATAGAATTAATTCCTTTGTTATCAAGGGTGGCGCTCGGGCATTTATGGTTTATGTTTCTTTTTGTTTGTTGGCCAAAACTCGATTGTAACATTGTGACACAGTGCACGTCCATCAACCTCCCGAATCGACGGAAATGTGACGCATGTGCGTGATTGTTTGAATTCTGACCGACGGTTGAGCCTTCAGTTGATAGCAGATACTCTAAATACAGCCGTATTTACACCGTCAGAGTGGCACACACCAGCATCACCACGCCATAAGAAGGCACGCATGAACAAGTCTAGTATCAAAACCATGCTCATGGACTTCTTTGACGTCAAAGGTATTGTCCACCATGAATTCGTACCTACCGGGCCCATTATGAACGCAGCTTTCTACTTGGAAGAGCTCAAAAGACTGAAAAGGAGGGTTGCGCGCTGCCGAAGCCACATCAAGGACACGTGGAAACTTCATCACGACAACGCGCCAAGCCACAGCGCCTTCATTGTCAACGATTTCCTGGACAGGACTCACACCCCATTGTTTCCGCAGCCTCCCTACAGTCCTGACCTGGCTCCCGCACACTTTTTTCCCCTCGCTTAAAAGAAGGCCTGAAACATTGGAACACGATTGAAAACATCAAGACCCATGTTACATCGGCTCTAAAGGACATCCCGTAGAAGGCCTTCCAAGACGCCTTCCAGGCCTGAAAACACCGTCTCCAGAAGTATATAGACGCAGGAGGATTTGACTAATTGTACGAATATGTTCAATAAATTATATTTTATGAATTTGGTCGCATTACTTATGAAATGCACCTTGTATTCCATCGTTGTTGGAAAGCTGGACGGAAAAAGACCGCTGGGAAGACAATATTAGAACAAGAGGTAAGTGTTCGTGATGAAAACTAGCTTGATTTTACCAAAGACAGAATCCAATTGCGAACGTTTGTTACTGCGGCGATGAACTTGTGAGTTCCGTAAGGTGTAGAGATAGTAAGATTATAATGATACTAGATAATATCTAGTTTTAGTACAATACCAATCATGATGTTACAAAATTGAGGAGCATGGCCCTAATTCCCTTAGTGAAAAGAAGATTACATCAACTGGATCCTGGAAGTGTTCAACAAAATTGTGCCGGGCCGCAACCTCCAAAAGGTTGAGAAACACTGGCTTATAATACTTTCAAAATAGAGCTGCATACCAATGATGAACTTTCTTCCCTGAAAGTTTGAACTTTTGTAGGAGCAGCATTGAAATTTCGTGCAATGAAAAAAAAAATATTAGAGCAAATTTTCTCAACGTGGGGGTCGCAACCCCCTAAGAGGGTGGCGGGTTGTGTTCAACGGGGTCGCGAGGGGCCTACGTGTGTGTATTAAATAGTCTTCTGAAGTCTTCAATATACATAGAGTGAAACGAAACAGCTTACTAAAAACAAGAAAAGTATTTTTGGTGGTCGCCGGCCAGAAGACATAGTAAAAGGGGGTCGCGGCTTGAAAAAGGTTGAGAAACGCTTTATTGGAGACATAGTGCTCCAATCCATCTAATGTTATATTGTTGTTTTACACTACCTTTAACACACACACACACAGGTAGGGAGAGAGACTGCATTAGCGTATCACATTTCCATGTTTCATTGTTTATTTGATGAAGACTGAGCAGATATGAGAATCCGGTTTTTCGAAACTAAGTTTATGAAGTCAGACACTATAAATCTGCTACTCAAGTCTCACGGTCTCTTGCAAAGTGTATGTGAGAGAGAGAGAGAGAGAGCAAATCCTTGACCTTTCAGTTCTGAGTTTGGTGCCTGCAAAAATACCTTCTCAGCAGGATGGCTAAGGTAATACATTCAATCATTTCTAACTTTAAAAAAAATGTTTTCTAACAGTCTTAAATATTCTCTTTAGAAAGGGATACGAAGATTTGAGATTTGCATCTTTTCTTATTTATCGCAGAAAATTTTTAGTTCCTGAAATTTTCATCAATATATTCGATTGGTTGAAGCTCTACAACCTTTTTTTTTTAATTTCAGACATTATAATATGGCCACAAAAACAGTTTTAATTTCTTTTATTTTGAAATCCGGTTTTCGGTAAAAAAAAAAAAAAAATCGTTGTTCAAAAACCTGGTTTCCGGTTTCCAAACTCATGCAGTGTTCTTCTTGGTTCAAAACCTGGGTTTCTTAATTTTCTATTACTGATTTATGGTTTTTCCCTTAAATTTTGGTTTTCATTGCAAAATTTTTAATTAAAATCTCTACTCAAATGTCTATTCTGTTTCTTACTTGTGAGTTTTGAAAAATTCCCGGTTTGTTTCCGGTTTGTTCATAGAGTCTTCTTCTCTAAAATTTTGAAAGCAAAGAGTTTTGCACATCTTTTCCCATTATTATGAGTGAGTTATTAAGCATATAAATTCATTATTCGTACCATAGACCTCATAAGAGATAGACTTAGCACGCTTTCCCATTTTTGGCTGCGCTAAAACAACTAATGGCGTTTTTGTACAGGAGCACGTGATTTTGAATTCATCCGCTACGTAGCTCTGACGTTGACCTCATCATAGAATAATCACATCCCCAAATTTGGGGCATTTTTCCAGGGACACTATTTTTTTTCAGGGTTAATTGTGAAAATTTTGCACAGTATTTTAGGACTTTATGAATACAGCTTACAATCGCTACTGTCTCAGAGCTTTTCTTTCCGGGTGGGAGATCTAACGTAAGATAAAACCTTCCGCTTTTACAATTATAAAATCCGGCAAGTCCCAGCTAAGTTTTAAAAAATAACTGTGGTTGTGCGTCTTCTCAACTAAAATATCTTACAGCGTAATATCAGATCGTGACTCGACTGTTGAGAAACCCGCTTCAACACCACTCTTGAAACTCGCAGACCATTGCCTAGGGAAGTTTTGGGCTTCTGCAGCTGTATCGAAACATTGTTTTCTAGTGACAAATGTACACATGCCCCAGAGTCACCTCTTCCTTCTATCCCTTTACAAGTAGATACAAATTTGCTTCATTTTACTTCCTGTCAACAATCTGGCAGGATACATAACGACGAAACAAATAACCTACATGGATGTGTCTTTTTTTTTTTTTGGCAGGGTAGGGTCCAACGTTCAGCGTGAGAAGTTAGCAGAGAACATCACACAATCTACGCCACACCCTTGCAACCACACATCGCATAATAAATCATAATTCATCAGAAACGAACCAAGCGACTATCCGGAGAGCAAGGAACACTATTCAGACATTTTTTTCTTTTCTTTTCAGTTTCTTGTGCGAGACTGATCACATCTTTAGTTGTTGTTTTTTCTTTTCACTCCATCCATAATTTGGTCCTTTGTATGCAGGCAGCAATATCTTCATTGTTGTAGGTCATCAGTCTATGGCCACGTAACACAAACTAGATGCAAAAAGAAGTCCAAATGAAGCCCTGGACTTGCACAAGTTGACTCATCGGTCTGTTTCAATCATCAAAAGAGTCGTAGATTAAATAATTAATAGATAAGAAAATCCATTCTCTCTCCTGCCACCTGGCGTCAGTCGGGCCGAACTAGAAATGAAGAAATGTTAATAAACCACGCGCAATATCTACACTTATAAGTTATAATGTCTTCCGGACAACATGCAATGCCACCATGCTTTTCTCAGTTTTTAAATCGAATGCAGAAAGGACCACCGCATTACATCGCATTATTTCATCTTCGGCTAGATTGAGGCCAGGCGGCGCATGAAGGACTGACTGCCTGATGAGTCAATCAGTATAGATTGATCTCTATCTAACATGAAACTAAACTGATCGATGGCGTTAAAAAGTTAATGATTATATGAAAGCAGGGAGCAAAGAAGAATAGTTAATCTTGATCGTCCATTTCCAGTTTAATCCAATATGCTCCAAATCTTTAGTTCTAATGCAGTCAGTTCTTATGTTTGTTATCGTTGTGCGGTCTGTTTTATTTACATTGGAAATACCGTAAAAATTATTTACAGGATGTGTTATTATATGCACAGTACAATACTTGCAAAACTCAAGAATTATGGCATAAATAATCATAATAAACAGAACACACAGCGACTACAAGCGTAAAAAGTAAATCATAACTGAAAGTTTGGTCCATTTTGCATTCAACGGAAAATGGACAAACGATGTTCCATGTTGGGTCTGGTGTCTATCTACCCATACTAATCCATCAGTCCAGTATCGTTACGTATAGTTCAATGGTCTTCAAAAAACTGAAGGCAGCAGCACCGTAGATCACAGACGAAGGATATACAGACGTACAACTCACTACATACCAGATAGAAATTGAATGGATACTACGTCACATAACAAATTCGAGGCTGATTTATTGGACGTGACGACATACTACTAGTGTTGAGTGTTTATATTCCCATCCAGGTTCACTTAGTTTTTCCTTTTTCTCATGAACGTTATGTTACTACAATTTATGAATAAATGCCCTCTCTCTTGCATGGATGGTAATAGTACCTTTGTATGTGTTTTATAAGAACATAAATTACAGGAATAAAAATTAGCTACTCACCTCAACTTATTATATTTATGGTTTTTATGTTCTTTCTTCCACTTTAACACGTAAGTGCATCAAATCTCTTTAATATGTTAGAAAAAAATACATGTTTGGACTCCACAGATTTTTCTACTCTTTCAATCAGTTTCCGCTCGTCACCGAAATAATCAACAGTTCGAAAAATGTGAAAAGCAATTATTTCCACAACCGATTTTCTACCTTTCTGCCATGAAACTTACTGTTTCTTTAGACTTGGTTTTCCGCCGTTGCTATGGAAACCAACCGGATGTGGCGTCAAGACTTTAGTTCTCCATTGACGAGCGATGGTACTATGTTCAATCATTCCCTGTGTTGACGTCATTTTCGGAAGCAATTACTCTGCCGAGACGAACGTAAGACAGAGTCTTTCTACTATAGATGCACCCGAAAGTTGTGCCATGTTAGTAGTGCATTCTATTGACAATTTCTTGAACTAGGTTTAAATAGCGCTTGGAAACCGTCGTCCAACAAGCGCTTCTGTGCAGCCGGTGCAGAAAGAAGTGTGGTCTGAGACGTTAAGCCAACGATTTCGAGGTGGTAAGTTCGAACGCTGGGCATAAATGTTTGTGTGTGCTTTCAACTTAGTTCTAAAGGCTGGATTTCACGAACGCTTGCGTTAATTGCGATTTGGGTGAGTAGTCAATTCAAACACGTGTTTTATCGCGTGTTCTACGTATTACGTAACAAAACACGTGCTTCAATTGGCTACACACTCTGATCGCAAGCAACGCAAGCGTTCATGAAATCCAGCCCTAAAGGTATCAGTTGAAACAGATGAAACAAAGGTATATCACTTGAAATCAGTAAAACAAAGTTTTTAAAATAATGTGGTTTAATGAGCAAAGAATCTGATCGTTATGTTAGTGGGCCCCGGCTCGATTCCCGTGGGAGGTCAAATTTTCTATCCCTTTTCCAAAACACAATATGTTTTCTTCTCCTTCTGGTTTAGAAAATGCCCTGCTTCTGCTTCCTTACCCAAATTCACTGAAATAGGTTAGGTAAAGTCAGGATACTCCTTTTTTATTATACACGATGAACAATACGCACTTTAAACATATCATAAAATTCACGAACATAGATAAGAAAAATCAGGTTAGATTATTTTATTTCTTTATATGCAATGAAAACATTCAGGAAATAATATTTACTACCACATATTATCCATTCCTACCGCTGATTCTCTCTCTGTTGCTCACGTCGCTTCCGGGTACACCTAGAGTAGCGACACAGTCGTGAAAAAAAAAGTAATCTTTGTGTCCACCCCAGTAGCACACATACGTGTTTTGAACGTTGACATTTTTGTTATTTCGTTGATTAACCTTTATCGGTTGAAAAAAGTACGTTTAATTTTAAATCATATTTCAACAAAGACTTGATATTGTTGACAAGATGGATAGTTTGACGTGGATTCAACTGTTTGTTATTTTCAACTATGGTATAGATTGCGTTTCATGGGATTCTTTCTAATTTAATGAAATAAAATTTGTAATTAAAAGCTAATTGAATGCCATTAACTATTATTTTGTGTCCTCTTTTGCATGTTCAAAACACGTTGAATTTCAATCGACATTCCAACGAAAATTTAATTTCGTTTACAGTACGTTAATGTGGCGTGTTTTCAACTATTATATTGAACTGTACCCTAGATTATCTTTCCAAGTTAATCCCATAAAAATTGTCCTTAAAAGCGAATAAAATAAAATTAACTACGTTTCTCGTTATAATTAGCATGTTGAAATCAGATGGAATTTTGAACTATATTTCAACCAACATTTAATTTATTTAAGAGGGCGTTAATGTGAAGTGTTTTCAACTTTCATTCAACTATGGCATAGACTTGATTTATCTGAGTTTTTCTAAAGCGACATATTATACTTATTGAGAAATACCGATTTAATCGTGCAGCGATGGTCAAAGTGTTAAAGAAAGAAAAATGCACATAGCAAAGAAAGAAGGAAAGTATTCTTTATTCTTATTCTTACATGATGGTGATCCGGCACGTCTTGATTTGTGGTGACTGCGTTGAAGACTACGTCTTTTACTGCAGATAACGTCTTCTTAACATAATAAAAGATTAGTGACTCTGAAGGCGACTTCGTGGTTGAGTGGTTAGCGTGACGAGCTACCAACGACGAGTGCGGAAAGTTCCAGCTACGAACCAAACAACAGACAGTTGGAAAGTTTACTGTTATAAAACTATAATTAATATATCATGATGAAAGGAACGGACAAAATACAGCTAAATGTGTATACCAATAGATAGGAAGCATGCTCTGTTTTGGTCAACTGAACCTGTTTGTGCATTGTCCACTTCTTGATTTCAATCTGTTTCTTCTCAATCATTATTAAACTTCGAATAAACCGTTGAGCAGGCGGACATTTCGGTACATATACAGAGTTAAAAGTACGTTTCGTTACTAACGTTTATTACACATATTTTCAATGTATGTGTCATGCATGCACTAGCCAGTAGCCACGTGCTTCGCTTGCCATTTGCCTGAGTAGCTAACGCAAATACTTGCTTAAGTGTTTCTATCGACAACTCAAAGAAATCGCAAGCAAAGCACGCGGCGAGCGCGTACATAAAAAGCCGACCTAATGATGTGAAGTAAATGATCGTATACCGTTGCATTTGAATACTTCTGTAACTGAGCAGAAAGATCACCCTACTCTTCTTAGCTCAGCTCCAAAATGCCCATATACAAATGCAATGCGCACAATCAACCACTCTGATGCTTTAAAATAAATGATGTGACCGTTACCGTTAGGGCTGCATTTCTTGAAAGCGTGCGTTGCTTCAAGGTACGTTTGCAAGAAAAGCAGCCCTCAGTCGATCACTGAAGTGAGCAGATGACGTCGAATTTTTAACTCACTTTGGAAAGAGAAGGGAAACCGGAATTAAGTATTTTCTTTTTTTCTTTTTTCTTCAAGTTATTTCGCCTTCTGTCGCGGCATATCATAAATAACGCTTAAGAGAGCACATGATAAACGCGCCTAGCTTTTCTTTTTCAACATTGGAGCCAAATTTATCTTTTGGAAGTCATGAAGACCACACTTGTTCAACCACATAACCATCCACTCAACAGTCTCATATATCATTTTTTGTGTTCTGTAGCGATTTTGTATAAACGCGGTAACAAAACGAAGAAACCTTTCAACTTCGATTTTCAAATACAAAAACAAATTACGTATCGCAATATGAAACCAAGTGAAAGCCATAGGAAAATAATTTTCCTCTCTTTTTTAAAAAAAAAAAGAAGAAAAGAAAAAAACAGAACCAGTGAAATTAATATTCTCTCCTGAGAAGCAAATAAATATACTGATGTTTATTTGCTGAAGCTCTCATATACAAGCCTTTCCTTTTTACAGAAATAGAAATGAAACCACTCAGCACATCAAATGCAACGCATCCACTGATACGAGTAAACAACAGTATTGGCATATTGTGTGATGGGATTTTGAGTGTGTTCAATGTTTACAAAAAAGGTGAATGAGTGAATTAATGGCATTGTTCTTAAACTGCAATACAAATAAAACTAATTGTTAATAGACTGATCCTGAAGAGAAATTATAACAACTTGTAACTTTTTTTTTTTTTTTGTCCTTTTTAGTTTCTGATGGATGTCATGTTATAAACTGGATCCCCCTAACAAATCGTCTATAGGTTCACTAACACTTCTTTATATACAGTGAGTTCCTGAAATAATGGCGGAAAATTCGGGAGGTGATTAATTATATCGAAACAAGGAAGAATTCCTTAAAAAGAAATTTCGGAGCATATGTAGCTTCGGAGCTCAAAGTTAAACTGGTATCGTCAAAAAAATCGTCATAAGCATTCCTTACATGGAATTATCGGGTACGATTTCGATTGTGATTTGCTAAACCGAAACCACTTACGTCATTATGTGTCAAGATATGACGTCATTAATTGTGAAGATTCCGTTAAAACTTTGAGTGCTTGTAGCTCCGAAACTATGCATGCCTGAAAATTTCTTCAAAGAAACTATCTTCTTGTTTTGGTGACCTCTCAAAGTTTGCGCCATTATTTCAGGGACATCCTGTATATAGTCCTCTCTTTCTTAACCTTCTTCACCTGATGTCCTTTCGTTTTTGAGTGTGTGTGTGTGTATGTGTGTCTGTCTGTCTGTCTGTGTAGGGGTGTGTGGGGGGAAAAGAGAGACAGGCAGAGGCGTTCAGTCCATTAGACGTGGGGGAATTCAGCACTGCATATTTCGGATAAAAAATATGAGGTACGTTGCGTTGCATCTGTCTCTGTCCATCAAAGCCAATGTGATTTGTCGATATATTAGACAGAAATTGTGTTAATTTATTCTTAATCGTAGTATCACAATAAATATTGCTTCAATAAACAAGCCTTCAAAAGTGCTTGTCTGCTTCTGTTCACATACTATAACCTGCTATCTAAAGCGTTCTTCAAAAACCCTAAAATTAGTAGCACAAGAAGTAAACGAACTCTTCAATTGGAGCAAAAGTTTCGGAATTAATGTACAGACTCGTCTGGATCCAGCTCATTTACCCACATAGCCAGCATGGTCACCTGATGTGAATTCATATTACTGGGGTTTTACCTGCAGAGGTGTTGTAAAGCTATATTGGTATATTATGAATTAAACTTACACCGTGACGTTACTTAAAACGGTATCTTGCTTTCCTGCAACTTAGTAAAGGAGTTTTGTACTTGTTTATTTACTTACTTACGGGCTGAGCCTCCAGCAAGTCCGTCAATGGCGTCCCTTGGCGATCACGCTTCCTGGAAAGTGATGAGGAAGATTCATGGCCCTTGTTCAGATACACCCCGGCATTTGCCTGGTGAAACTGAGGAACACTGAGAAAGACTTTTTTTTAGAATGGCCGGCAGCAGTGCTCGACCTTAATTCCGCTACAATACCGACTGAACACGGAAGCTGTTTAACTACTTGTGTAAATGCAATATGTAATAGTTTCAGAAAACTATAATTCATGTGCGTGTGTCTATTGCTGTACATCTGTGGGTTAAAGTAAGGACTCCTTTTGTGCAGACGGGTGTACCTCAAGACTGAAAGATATCAACTTACTTCACTACTCTTTTTATCCTTCCCGAATGCATACATATATAATATTCTAAAGTAACACTTGTCTGCATACAACTCACGTTTGGGAGGTTATAAAAGAAAAAGTGGGAAGTGAAATTTAGCAATTACCACACCTCAAATCGACACAGTCTGCATGAAACCACTAATCACATTCTACGCACGCAATTAATTTTGTACATTCATTATCACATCAACTTAAAACCTTTTAGTATATATCAAAGCTCTAGTGAGTAATAAAGACGTTGTTGTCTTCTGATTTTTAAAATATTCGTCTCATATTTAAGTACTGTGAGGTCAACTCGATGTGTAGGAAAATCTAATATTGTTTTGTAATAACCTATTCAGGTTATGGTGTGATTTTTTTTTAACATAAATGCTTAGAATTTAGATTCCGTTGTATCGAGAAGCAAATTGCTTCCTTACAACGTGTAATTACTTCTATTTTTTAAATCTTGTTTCAGTTGTGTTGTGCGTTAACGACATATGCAAATGTAAATGTCTTTTGCTGCCCTCTAAAAAAAAAAATGTCTACAAGATTAAGCCTGATAATAACATGGTTTCCTGACACAAACACATGAGCACGTGAAATTACATTCCAACTAGTTAATTCTTTAAGAAAAGCTTTGAATTAATTATCGGTTCGACATTGTGAATATAGATTTGCAATATTATAAAAAATATATATGGATACACTATTTTTGAAGCTTTATTCACGATATATATAAACAGGGGCGGATTGACCCGGTTAGGAACCTGAGAATTCCTGGGTGAGCCCCGCTGGCCCTTGTGTCTTGAAAGCATAATGTTACCCAAGAAAGAAGACCACTTAATCCACTTTTGCTACTACTGGTACAGTTAGGATATTACCGGCAGTGATTCTGCCAGACCTCCCTATTGGGGAGTGTTTACCCCCAAAGTATCGACATCATTCCCCCAACTATAAAATTTTTACTGTGAAAAATCGATAGAAACCGTACAAAATTTCACTTTCGCTCTCACAATTTTGACTTTACACCTCCCCAAGCTGAAAATTCTGGCAGAAACCCTGATTGCCGGTCTTCCAAAATTATCAGTCTAGACACATAAGACTAGTTATGACCAATAAAGGCAGTGGCGAAATTATAATCTCAACATGCCTACTGTAGGGCCCTCATGTAAAGTTAAATGGTAAATGCTTTAACACATTCATATTCTTTGTATTTTTGAGACCTGATCAGTATCCTAAGGGCCCTTATTAGTTTTTTTTTGGGGGGGGGGGGCTATTAAAGACACTTCAAAGGTGTTTTTATGGCCCACACCACGACGCCTTTTGATTACCCCGGGCCCTTTAGTTTCCCAGGTGGGCCCTTTGGTTATTAGTCCTTCCCTACATATATAAAAAAAAGTGAGAGTTGTGAATGGTTTCACACATCATAGAACCAGTTAGGAAGTTTACATTGTAATACATGAAGTCATTTCCTGTTCCAAACCCAAAAAATTCCCTCTGACCTCACCCCAGAAGGGTAAAAAAAAAGAAGAAGAAGAAGCTGTTCTTTACAGAGAAATGACGTCAGGTTTTTTTTCTTCTTCTTAAAAGACGTCGTGCATCGAACTTCCTTTTTATTTTATTTTGTATGCTGTTGCAACGAACAAGATGAATTGATTCAATAGTCCCTTTTGAAAAAAAAAAAAAGTTAGAAAAGAGATATAGCAAACGAAGAGATGACCTCAACTTTTGTGTATTTGAACTTCGTGCACGATGCATTTCCTTGTGCAGTAAGGTTACTTACTGCTTATTTAATTTATCTGTGCAATTAATTATTTATTTTTATTAGCTTGAAATATTGATGATAAGTTTCGTTATGTATAGTTTTGAGAAACCTGTATGTACGAGGGCTCAACATGTATCTTTCTTCAGTAAAGGCACTTAAAAATAAAAAAAATAACTGGTATAGAAACTTAGCTTGTAAAGATTGCAGGGACACAAATATTTTATTCATAATATATGAAGAAAGATGCATCTGACTTTAGAATAAGCAATAGATGTAACTTTGTGATAGAATATATATTTTATACTGTTCTTTTTCATTAAGTTTTTTTTTTAGCTCAAGCCTGTTCTTCAACTATAAGTATGCTTGTTTTTCTTTTATTTGTAACTAGCTAAGATGGCCGCTTATACCAGGCATTCTGCCAGGGTTTCTAGTTTGAAGGGTGTGTGTGTGTAAAGTCGAAATTGTTAATTGGGGGAGGATTAACAACATTTTAATACACTTTTGAAGTGGGTGGATTTATTGAGGAGCATGGGGGTATTGCCCCACCAGTCATTTCAGGATTTAGGAGAGAGACCCTGACGGGGGGGGGGGGGGCAATTACTTTAAGGGTGGAGGCTATTCCGGGGCTTCTCATAGTCATTCTGAAATGACTGGGGTAATTACCCCCAATAAATCTGCCCAATCGATTTTGAAAAGTAAATACTCTCAAGCTGGGGAATGTTCGAGAAGTAGGGGGTCATACAACCATTGAGGGGTCTGGAAGAATCCCTAGCCTTTGTAGTATAAGCATAGCAAAGGTAATACTCATACCCTCTCTTGTAAGGAATCCAAATAACATGGATGCTATGTGAGTTATTTAAAGGGATAGAATTACATTACTTATCGGAAAATTACTGTTATCATGGGGGTAAAAATAATCCCTGGGTCAGTATTTTGGGACAAGACAAAATCTACGGTCATTCTTCATCTCAATTGAGATAAAGATACAATGTCTGGTCGATTGGTACAACAGTGCTGATTCTATAGGTAAAACTGGGTCACTTCTCCTGCCCCGGTCTGGGTGACCCGGGCCGAAACCTGACCCGGTCTGGGAACTAAATGAACGGAAAGTTTCCAGCGTCTTATTTATCATTCTTTGGGCGTAACATCTCCGGGCCCTGTCAGCCCTAAAAAAAAAAAAAAAACAGTGTTCAAAAGCAATGAAATAATTTAAAACTGCTTTGCCCTTCGGGTCATCGGATCAGGCCAGGTCTGATCCAAAACTTGACCCGGTGAACCGGTGACCCGTTTCAGCCCTGGTGGATTCATATAACGTAGGGAGAGACAGACAGAATTAGAAACTTATCTGTAAGTCAAGGTATAGCCAAGGATTAGGGAGTTCGCCGAAGTTCTTTGTTTCCGATTAGCTACGTTGTGTTCTTGGTCAAGTAAGAAGGATTAGCCTAGTCATTGGTTGTAGTTCACCTGCCTACCTGAAGATGACACGACTATAGTTTGATAGTGCTCCCATCTATAGTAAATACGTTCAACTCCCTTCAGCTCGCGGTCCTATACTCCCTAGTCCTTGGTATGGCATCCAAGTATCAAAGTACAAGAGTGAGTCATCACCACCACCACCAATAACAACAACAACAACAAATACTACTACTACTACTACTACTACTACTACTACTACTACTACTACTACTACTACTACTACTACTACTACTACTACTACTACTGCTGCTGCTGCTGCTAATATTTGGTTAATGTTGATGATGGGTGTTCTCCTCGGAGTTCCACATCTATGACTCGAAGCTCCCTGCGCAAGGTGAACCTATGATGATTTGCCAGCACTGCCTTCCATCGGACAAATATAACGCCCTAAGGATGAGACCTACAGTTTAAAGTTAAATCTATCACATCTGGTGCGTGGGGTCCCTGATTCGATCCCGACTCGTGCTTTATGGTGAAGAAACACTCGTTCCCCCCATTTTCTTCATTTCAACTATTCTCTTATCATTATCCGCTTGACCTGAGCTAAAGCTGCCTACAGGTCTTAAATAAAAGTCAATTAAAGTGAGATCTGAATCACTTGTGTTCCTACCGGGATTCGATCCTGGAATCACTTGTTTAAAAGACAAGAAGTGTTGACACTTCTCCTACCGGGGACACACACTTGCTTAACCACTAATATCCATACAATAAACTATTGTGGTGTGTTTTTATTACGTTTTTCTTCCTCCACGCAACAAAAAAAATGGCTGTTTTAATTCAACACCTTTTTCGGTGTCCCAGGGCGACCACCACATTTTGAGTTAAATCAACACCATTTGGTGTGTGATTTCGGTGATTCAACATTGTGATTGTGCTAGTGTGATACCCTCCATTGTTTTAAATCAGCTTTGACCACACATGCATCGTGATGAATCACCGAACTCAACACGATTTGTTGTGTTGATGTAAAAAAAAAAAAAAAAAAAATGTGCTCGCCCCAGGACACCGAAAAATGTTGAATTTAAAACAGCCATTTTCTTTTGTGCATGGCTCACACATATTGCGTTTCAAAGGATTCCCTACAATGCTACAGAATGGCAGTACTATACTAAATAAATTACAGTAAATTACGTTTATTCTGTCCATGTTATTTCAGATCTGTCCCTGTCATAGGCTACTAATAAACCTATGTCAGGGCTCGAAATGGACCGGAATGCCGTTCCGGTTCTTCGTGAACGTCTGGAACCTTCTTGTTCCGTCTTGTCAATATGGTAATCACACAGCAAAAAGGGCAACAGCATGTTAACGAAGGTAAAGCGTTCCGTTTCGTGACGACTGGTTGACCCTGGTCTATCACAATGTCTTTGATTAAAAGAGAATATAGTGCTATACAGTATGCGAGTGTATCTGAGACCTTATTTATTAAGACGTGCTATCTATCATCTGTTGGGAACTTTTGTGAAGCGTTCTTGAGCAAAGGTGCAAAACAATGAATGAACACATGGTGATTGCATTAACCACAGTGACAGCTGTTAATGACCTGATTTAAGGCAGATAATAAAGGTCAATAACGCAACGATTACTTTCCCTTTTCGCTTCATAGGGATCCTTCCGCACTGACTCAGCACTGAAACACACAAAACAAAAAGTCGTAGCTCCTGTGTTGTAGTGGTATAACTGAACTAAAAGTTACCGGACTGCCAACTATAATATATTTAAGTGCTATCGGGGATGCGAGTCATTGTGCTTGGGTTAAGACATGACCTTTTTAGTTGTCTATCTCTATAATTTTCTTCATTAAAACCAAGCAAATGTCGGGAAAGTTCCTAGAATAAACACGCTCAAGGCTCAACCCAATATTCGTAGGATAATGCCGAACGTAATGGGCTTCCAATGAAGAGTTGTGGACAGACGAACAAGAGAGTTCACCCACATTCATGTATACCTAAATGATAATTCGCCAGACAGGAACTTTGTAAACTTTAGTTTTATATGGGCCAGTCTAGTAACTTTCGACTTCGGCCAGTCACGATTCGCCCCGTAGCCATTAAAATCCACACCCATGCCCCTGCCGGGAATCGAACCCAGGACCTTCGAGTCATTGGCCTACCGCCGTAGACCGCACGGCTACCCGGCCGGCTCGCCGGACAAGAGTTCATCCACATTCATGTATAAACAGATAAAAGCTCACCGGTCAAAAACTTACTCACATTTATGTATAAACGGATAAGCAAAAGCTAATCCACATTCATGTATAAACGGGTAGAAGCTTTCCCACATTAATGTATAAACAGATGACAGATTACCGGACAACAGCCCACCCACATTAATGTATAAACAGATGACAGATCGCCGGACAACAGCCCACCCACATTAATGTATAAACAGATGACAGCTCACCCACATTCATGTATATCTACAAAAGCTAACTGGCAAACAACTCACCTAACTATCCCATACATTTTTTATCATAACAGGTGATAACCAACCAGCCTCTCTTACCTTGATTATTGCAACATATTCGTTCAGTTAACATAATACTGCAATATTTTAGTACAATACTTGCAACTGACCCTTCGAACATTATTTTCCATTAGTATCCCAGGCTTTTATTCTTAAATTAGTCATAATAATTCTTAAAAGTTATAAATAGAGCATGGATTTTTAGGATCTTATAAATATAGTTTCGGGCTTTGTAATGAATTGGTTTAGCTCATTTTTTAGGATTTTATTATTTTTCTACTATATGTGAATTGAATTTATAAATATTTGCACTAAAATTAAGCAAATAGCAAATAAATTTCAACTGCAAATACGTTTTTCTTCAATATTTCGTTAAAGATTACCACACAAAACAAAAACTTGGAGCAGCATTCACAAATTACCTCCTCTCTATATTGGCTATACTATGCAAAGTTGAAAACTAATGCACATTCGCGCACGTTTTTCCTATTAACAGTAGAGTTTCATATCTTAATGTCAACTTTTTTCTTTTTATTATTTCTGCAATGTTCAATTTTGTCTCTTTTAGGCTCTTAACTCAGTTTAGCCGTCTATAGGATCGATAGGATTTGATTAAGAATTGACGGAAATAAAAATATAATTATGTTACAATAGTGGTGTTATCAACTAAGAAATAAAATAGGTTAAAACTAAAGAATTCGGGCCCTAGTTATAAATGCGTGAACAATTATAAGGGTATGAGAACAAAAGTTTATTTTCTTCTTTCTAGTGCATTTTAAATTTAAAAACAAAATATTAAATATTATTTTTGTGTCATTTATTCAAATCCATACTTCGCATAGAGATCATGCAAGAGATAAAGACAATCAGTTCAAGAAACAAAGTAGATCTATCTATGAACAAATCCTTCAAGCACTAATTGACAGTTAGGAAAAAGGAACAATTTAAATTTTTTTTTTTTCTTAGTTGTTCGATATCGCATGTATTTAATTACGAATAAAACAATTCAAAGTAAAAAAAAAAAAATCAATTCATTTTCGAAATTCTATTAAAAGCTGACGATAAGTATATGTAACGGCGGAAATTACGTAATAAGTCATCGCGGCACGATTGATTCAACGGGTTTAGTACAACGCCTTTTTCAAGTCAGTTAAAAAAAAATCGTTTTTACACCGCTTCCGCGCGTAATACACTTCCTTGGTTTTATGTGAATCACCTTAGCAAGTCTGCACTATTATTTTACGGACACCCTGTATAAATATCTGATTTATTTAAAGCAAACTGCATATGTTTTATAATGTTGCACCATCAACCATAATTTTCTTGTCTTTGTTCTGAATGCAGAATCGCTTAATCACTTCGTTTCATTTACATAAACAACTGTTTCGTCTAAAGAAAAAAAAAGAATATAGAAAACAGAAGAAGATCGGCATATTGCCAAAACACTGTCATCACATGTTTTCACATTTAACAAAATAGTTTATCATAACGTATCTAGCGTTGCCATATGCTTTATAGCGCTACCGCATGCTACTGGAATTACTTACTCCCTGTCGTTTTCTGCACAAGTAGAAGAAAAGGAATAAGGAAGCAAATGCCTGTCTGGTTTCATAAACAACAGGCGAATGGTGTCATAACGGATTCTGTCTTATTAGATGCAGACAGACCCACACCGAACAGAGCAATGGACTTCATGCTTCCTTCCACCTACATTTGCACAGTTACACACCATGACGGAATCTGCCTCTCTTGGTGTATGCAACTGTTTTTAAATTCTTCAGCTTCTATTATTATTTTTTCTTTTTTGGTGTTGGTGTTGGTGTTGGTGGGGGGTTGCCAACAACACAAGAAGCTTACATGGCCTCTTTACTTGTGCGTAAAAGTGAAGCAATTCCTCCTACATTGCGACGCCCACTTTAAAATATTTTGGTGGTGATTACATTTTTTTTTAAGGTTCTTGCACGAAATAGGAAAGGTCTATATTCCCATAAAGCTTCATTTTCTCTTGACGTTGATAAAAGACGTTCTAACAAAAGGATGTGAAGATATTTTTAGGTTACAACTTTGCCGCTGATAGTCATTCTCGCTACTAAAATTGATTCAGTTCGTCAAAGAATCGCAAAAGAGATGCAGTTGCTATGACGACATGACTGTATAAGTAACATATTATCTTCAAAGAAATAGGATCAAAATTTTGAAAGTAGGTCGTTCGGTCTTAGACATTGCCCGAAATCGTTCGGAGGAGCGTGGTGTGAACATGCGCGTAACGTTCCTCATTTGTTTTTCAAGTGATGCACTTATGGATTTCAGCTGAAGCGGAAGCCCGCCAATTTTGAAAGTAGTGAGTCACCTGCGTTGCATTTGCATGACTGTGAAGTGATAATACTTAAGAATATCTATCAAAAGAATTAATCTATAATTTGAAGATATCTGCCGCTGAAGGGATAATGTGAAGACCTGGGCTATGTCATCTTACTTTACGGATCCTTCAAATATCTTAGCTAAAAGAACGAGTTTTCAAACTCGGATTCAAATCATTTCAAAGATGTTAATAAATATTATTAGCTTTTCAAAATGTCAATATTGTTCTGGATTTACTCGGTATTTTTAAAAACTGAAAACAATCAGTGTGAATAGCTAACCACATATCATTATTTTAGAAGAACGCATATATTATGATTGGCCCAAAGTTCAGAGAAAAAG
The DNA here is from genome assembly GCA_022664845.1 of Lepisma saccharinum. NCBI lineage: Eukaryota > Metazoa > Arthropoda > Insecta > Zygentoma > Lepismatidae > Lepisma > Lepisma saccharinum. Next base: position 19,461 of record JAGDQP010017927.1, on the reverse strand, counting down.
AGTGAGTTAAAAAATACATGATGATACAATGATAACGTTTGTCATTCGTATTTTTCATTTTGATGTTGTTATGAAGTTTGTTTTGGGGGTACATATATGTGATTTCATAAATTAAAATGAATATGACAATAAACCTGAAAATGTAGGGAGAAAATCCCATGTAATCTCTGATTAAACACATGCAGTGAAAAAACAACAACAACATAAAAACATAGGCTCTATGAAAATGGAATAGCAGAGAGTATAGGACCATTATGGAACAGAGGGATTACGAAAAGTCTTAAATTAGCATAGAAACACAAACTTTCCCCCAGCTCAAAGTGCTTCAATTTCCACACTGCGGGATGGTACCTACAAACTAGGCCCTGGAATACCGTGTCTTGAATCATATCCCAGCCTGAGCCTAGGATGCCTAAGGACCATATTTGAACATACAAATTCGAAGTAAATTTTTGAGATGCCTACTGTTTATTATTTCATAATTAAATTCATTGTTAATTTAGTGTAACCAATGAATGAATATGCATATATGTAAGCTCTCAGTAAACGAGGGTATGGAATAACCTTTACGACCATAAATATCCCTCATACGCTACATAAATCACACGTCTCATATACGATGGGATCAACCGCTCTACCTTGTAATATACTCACTCTTTCTCTCTCTCTCTCTTGCACACACTCATACACAAATGCATGTCTTGGGCAATTACTGCAAACGATGTGTGTTACGACCGCTTCCCCACATACGCGTGCTTCTGATGAGAAAAATGAAATCTGTCCGTGATCCACCTGCCAATGAGAAAAACCACATCTGCACGTGCTGCCGGCATACATCACAAGACGACATATAAGGGTCAATATATTTTCCTATTGTTTACTTCGAAAAGGTTAATATTTTTATTTCATGTATGATAGTAGTTATTTTTACTACCGAGCATTCTTCATACTAGAATTATCATTGTAAAGTGTTGCCGCCCCTCTCCCCCCTGCCGGGATTTTTTTTTAGAAAGGAAATTGATTGTTTAGAAGAAATGACTCGAAACTTTGAACTTGCTGGGCTAGTGCAAGACCTCACACGTATAATACACATCCGTTACAGTTCGCGAGAAAAATCTCATATGTTCTGCTGTGATTTTTTATTATTTGTCAGATTTATTTTATCTCTGCGTGAGTAGCAAGCTAAAGCAAATTATTACCTACAAACTATTCATAAATATCCGCGTATTTCTTTCTGGCTTCGAAGAAGTTTCATTTCGCATCGATAGAGGTCTCTGTGCTCAAATGCCTGATAAATTGAAGCTTCTGATTGGTTCATACTGTCTTATTTTAGCTAACGAGAAATGCTCAACCAATCAGAAAATTTGAATTCACCAGAATCTTTAAGAAAATTCAAATTCAAATCTGGTGAATTTACTGACCAGTTAAGTATATTGACGGCGATTTAAACACTCGTTTCACTGTAATATTGTGGGTCACATCAACGAATTCTTCCATTTCTTCAATATTATGTCGTTTTGACTATCCAAATGCAATGACCCATTTTTTTCCCCCGACCCGTGCTGTACACATGGAACACATGAATCCAGCACTAACCACGTCTGCTACAGCAACTGTGGTCCATCTACCAACCGACCCACGTATAAGTTCCCCGATTGTCACGGATTGTCCCAGTTAACGGTGAACCAACATCACCTATTGCGGATCTAATTTTTGTCCACTGTACTTAAAAAAATCGTGAGTACAAGGTAAAAAATTTTAAATATAAGAGTAAATTTGTTGAGTAGCTAAAATAAATAATTGTTGTTAATGATGTTTTAAAACTTTAGACATACACCTTGCACTAATGCATGCTGATAAAAACCTAGATAAAGTGCATTTCTTTTAAAATAACAAGTATCTACTAATACTGCTAATTATATATTTATTTAATCCCGATTTTAACATACTTGCTTCACATTTGCCTATCCAGATATCTGCACAAAGCCTTACACCGCGAATACCAACGAACACAAACAAATAAATACCCTTGTGATCACATAGTTCGTATTTATTCCACTAGATGGTACACCATGTTCATTAATTTGCTGTCATCTATTGAGGATCCAGTGTACTAAATTCTAACATTCTCCTCGCTACACGAGTCAGTTTATAGATTTTTGACGATGAATTATTTCTTTTCTATTGTTTGAGCATTATTTTCGTGAATGAATAAATAAAAAAAAGGGTATATTTTATTGAGTAAAACTCAGAATTCCAAAATGTTCACATTTCGTGTTTTAAAAAGCTCATTTTTTTTATAAAATTTTAACAACCACTTTTTGGTGCTCCATTCGATTTCTTAAATGTTTAAAAGTTTCGCAAATTGGCCAGTAGCGAAATTCTACCGTCACTATTAATCTAATTCTTTCTAATCAGTGGAGGAAACGGAAAGGAAATAAAGAACAAGCGAAAGACGTTAAAGATGTTGTAATCGTTTAATTAATGCCCAGACGATCTCTTCTGATATAAACCAGACAGACACACTGGATCTACAAGTTCTTGCATTGGGCGGGCCCCAAAACACGAGAAATCCTCCTGCTTCCTCTTCTTTTTATAAGTTATATCAGACAGGCAAAGCGTTAATTTGGGACTGCATTGACTACTAATCACAATCATTGAACAGACAAAACTTATTCTCTTATTGAAAAAGAAAAAACCTTGTTAAATCGCGAAATCTACTGTACATTTTACAGCTTGACTGCATTCTTTGGATGTCATTTACGTATAAATCAGTGTAATTTGGTTTAAAAACATAGAAAAAATAATGAAATGTATTTCAAGAATTATTGACTGTTATTCTGCTCGATTTTTGTCACCTTATGGTGTGGTTTGTAGTGTAATTTTTTATTATCTTCGTGCTAAAACAAGTATTTGACAGGTTTAAATATAACCACTTCTATTTTTCTTGTTTACTGTCTTGCTTTTCTATCCCTGTAACGATTTGTATTGGTATTCTAAAGCCCTAATCAAACAATAACAGAACAACGTCATTTGTACTTTCTTTTATTCAATTTTAAGAAACAGTCTTTGTAGAATTGAATTTTATTTATGGCCTATAGCCATCTATGGCTCAGACCGGGATAGGGGAGGGGAAAGGATTCGTGAAGGTGTCGGCCATGGCCTACGTTGAAGGTGCCATCCCGGGATTTGCCTGATGTGACTGAGGGAAAACCCCTTGAAAAACCTCAATCAGGATGGTCGGCCGCTGTGGTCGAGCCTACGACCTCCCGAAGGCTACACCAATGCTCTACTACTGAGCTACGGCCGCTTTGTACTGAGCCCTTGTAGAGTGCTTCGATGAAGTTATATGGTGAGGTTTCAAATAGCAGTAACGTTGTAATAGACATGAAGGAAATATGCTGCAAAGGAAGAAAAGCTTTACTTAAACAAGTTCTTATTTGAAAATGTTCGACATTTGAAATTAAATATCAACCAAATCAGTACAAAATATCGGGCGATATAGGCCTAATACTGGGTCAGTACCGCACAATATCGATCAGGGTTGGCCCAGTATTTGGCCAATATTGTCCCGATATCCTGTGCTGATAGGGAAAGATCGAAAATTGGAACACCTCTAATTCTTTCTACGCACAAGCGAATTGGAGGTTTATTGACAATTCGATTAATGGATTGTTGTTGTTAGTTGAATATACCGCCATCTATGCTGAAGAACCTGAACTACTTCAAGGTAGGTAGATAGAGCGGAAATGCTACAAAGAGACAGATTTGATATCATGCATCCAATCATAATTCAAATCCCACCAGTCTCGACTTTCGGGCAAGCAACAAAACTTTATAAAAACTGACTCAGTCCCTGTTCGGGCGCCATTATTGAAATGTCTAGCGAGTCGGGAATTCTAGACGTCTCGAGGGTCGGGACTCCCGAGAGCTCTGTAAGTGTCGAGAGTGGAAAATTTCCTCTTCTCAAAGCTTCGAAAGTAGTGAATTACCGAGACACTGGACCCCGGTAATTCCCATAGCCGAGAATTATCAAGACCTCTGCAAGTCTTCTCGAGAGCATAGAATTTCCGAGACATCGAAAGTGGGGAATTCACGAGATTTCTTAAAGTCTCGATGGTGCTTAATTCCCGAGACTTCTTGAAGTCTCGAGAGTAATTACAGATATCTATTGAAGTCTCGAGAGTGGGGAATTCCCGACACGTCTAGAAGTTTCGAGAGTAGGTAATTTCCGAAACCTCTTGAAGTCTCGAGATTATGAAATTCCCGAGACCTCTTCAAGCCTCGATAGTGGGAATTACCGAGACCTCTTAAAGTTTCGAGAGTAGGGACTTCCCGAGATCTCTTGAAGTCTCGAGAATTGTATGTTCCTCAGAATTCTTGAGTTTCAAGAGACAGACTTCCTCAGATATTGAGAATTGTAGAAAGTCGCAAATTGTGCAGTCTCAAGAATTTAGAGATTCTCGGAAAAATTTTCTATTCCTTCGCCAGGAAAATTTTCCTCTGCACACCCCTACTAGCTTGACAAGATCTGAAATAAGTATTCATTGAATGCTGAAAGTACCTATTTGGCAAGAATTAATCAAAGTTTTAATTCCTTCAGTTAATCCTGATAGGAGAAAAACAAAAAAACTACCTTGGGAACTCATCCAGTATTTCCGTCTGATGACGTGATGTAATGAGTTTGGCGATGAACAAAATTAGAGGGCGTACAAGTAAAAAAGAAAGAATAAAAGAAAATAAATCTTCCTTTCCCGTCAGTAGCCAATTTTAAAAGATACTCACATTACCGTAAACGATATACTATATAATATTTATTGCATATTCATTTTCCAACTTTTAAATGCTTATCATCGAAATAGATTGGAACCTGAGCTGTCAGTTATATAGCTACCTTCGATAAGCATCACCTACAGTAGGAACTTAATATGAGGTTGGTTTCTTTTGTGCATCAAACAGAGACACGAAATGCGAGAAAGAGAAAGAGAGAGAGAATTATTAGAGGAACGCAAGAAAAATTCTTGTTGTTGCATTCGCACGTGTAACTAGGTGTTTGTTATCTGGAGTGTTGATCAAAACGAATTCTTCTGGCGGCCGACCACCTGGCGAGACGCAAACAGGTGGATTTGTCAGCTAAGGCCTTATTCGGTATTCAGAGATTTTCTTTTTTCAATTTCTGCTTCTCTCTCTCCCTCTCTCTCCCTCTCCCCCCCCTCTCTCTCTCCCTCTCTCTCTCCCCCCCTCTCTCTCTCAGTCCCAGTATTTTTTCTAAGTTCAAGGCTGTTAGCAAAGTCAACTAGCCTTTATTGTTGAGAACGGTAATGGATAATTAACGCATATATTTATCTCCATTTAATAAGGTGCACTGGTATAATGAACAATGAACAAAAGATAAGGAGAAATGTATTATTTTCATAGACACACACACATACATACATCTCATCACTTGGAATGGATTTCTTCTTTGCAAATTGCACCGTAGTCTTGTCTTTAAATTCACATTCATGATACTCCATGCAGCTATATTGTAGATACCCCCCCATGGAATGCTCTGGATATACTATTATGTGAATAGAACATTCTACCAACATCTGAATCTCCTGATTGGGTGCATATTCCGAGAATATTCGTTCGGTTATCCAGTTACGTTCTAGGAATACACTGTTGTTGCACCGACAAAACCTCGTAAGTAACATGATTTTCGAAAATGACTTATTTTCTGTTATAGTGTTCAGAAAAGTTATATCTTTTTGTTCTGCAGAAACTCGTAACTATTCCTCCAATGAAAACGCTTGTTTCATCATTCCAAAGTATCACAAACCTTCGTCGTATTTAAATCAATGTTTACATCAGTTTTTTTTGTTTTTTCCTGAACATTCTTTTCGTTTTTTTTAATAGATAAGGGCTGCTTTTCTTCCAAGCATACGTTGTTTGTTTTGCTTGCGATTTGGTTGAGTAGTCAATTGAAATACGTGTTTTATTACGTGTTTTACGTGTTAGGGCTGATTTCCATAAAAGCTTGCGTTGCTTGTGATTTGAGTGAGTAACTAATTGAAACACGTGCTTTATTGCATGTTTTATTGTAAGGTAAGTGTAATACGTGTTTCAATTGGCTATTCATCGAAATTGCAAGCAACGCAAGCTTTCATGAAAATAAGCCCTAACACGTGTTTCAATTGGCTATTCATCCAAATCGCAAGAAAAGCCAGTTAGTTACACAGGTTTTCAAGGAAAGTAGCCCTAAGAGGTTTAGCCAGCGCAACGACGATATGTATTTATTTATTTATTTTGCTTAGGGCTTAACAATGCTTTAAACAATATCATAAGCATCTGATGGGAATATATTTGTTCCCAAATATTTCTGGGACATGATAGGGCACATTGGAGACATAAATGTGACATACTATGCTACGTGAGAATTAAGATTTATTGATATAAGAGTTTTAGAAATAATGCATGCATTTATGCCCTTAAAATTTACACAATCAATGAACCGAAAAAAAAAAAGATCTGCTAAATTTACCAAGTATGATTTTTATTAAGCGCTTCATAAGATCATTATTTTGCTAATATGTAATTATTTTTAAATCTACGTTATTTGCATCACAGAACACTTATGGAAAAATTCCTTAATTTCTCCTCAGTTAATCGCAATGTATTTCTAAGAAAAATAAAAAGAAAAGAAAAGAAAAGAAAATTCCTTCCCAGCTAAAATATGCATTTATAATTGTCAAAATATGACATATCTCTAAAAATATGCATTTGTAATAGTCAAAATATTACCTGTAGCTAAAAATATGCATTTATAATTGCCAAAATATTATCTATAGCTAAAATATGCATTTATAATTGCCGAAATATGACATGGAGCTTAAAATATACATTTATAAGTGTTACCAACCAATTTCATTTTTAACAATTGCTTCCATCATTGGACATATCCGTAGCAAACTTAGCATTTAAGTATTAGAACAGGTCATAGATGTACTCCAGGAACACCACAGACGCCGAAATAATCCAATTTTGCTATTTTAGGTACTGGGCTAGGTCATAGAGGTACTTCGTGTACAGCAGGTGCCGAAGTTGTCAGTGATACAAGCTAATTTTAAAAACGATCCGATCTGTAAGTGTTGCCAACATATTTTATTCAACAGGCAGGCATATCAGCTTGTTTTAAATAAAATTTTACACAAGAAAAAAATACTTTTACGAGGATAAATGTATGACATGAGCGGATTAAAACAATTTACTGGAAAGAGACACCCCTTGCGTAGTCTACCAATAAAAGAAAACGAGACAGTCATGACAGCAAGCCAGAAATAGCACACGAGATGTGTTGAACTTGTGAAATAGCCGCACAACACTTCCGCTATAGGTCAATAAGTTGTATACAATTGACTCACCCGGATGGCGGATGATACTGAAAAATGAAAAGACTCACAACATTCTTCATGTATTACGAAATTGCTATTGATAAGAGAAAAAATAACAAATTAATTAAAATAAGATACAAAAGAAATGTTGTGAGTACAATAATCGAAATGGCATTGAAGAAACTGTAATTACAACGTAGCTACTTATATTCAATATAACATCGCTTGAAACCGCAAGCCTTGAAAAATCACTATTGAATACAATGAAAAAGAGAAGAAAATCGAAGAACAGATGAAGGTGACCTTCGATGATTGTATCATACTTTTATTTAACTGGAAGGGGTAAACACAAAAAGAAAGGAAAATATCTGAATGGATCATCCATTTTGAATTAGTAAAAGTGACTACCTGATTGTAGTGCAGCCCACGAAATAAAAAAAAAACGAAAGAAATAAGGGCTGATTTCCATGAAAGCTTGCGTTGCTTGCGATTTGGGTGAATACCCAACTGAAATACGTGTTACACGTAGAACACGTAATAGGCCTTTTTAAAAAACGTGTTTCAATTGGCTACTCACCCAGATCGAAGCAAAGCAAGCTTTCATTAAAATCATCCCTAACTCTTAGTATCGACCATCGAGCTCTACGTAAATTATACTGGAGTGACTACTAGGTGTTGAAAGATAGACGCCAGAGCAAATATTTAAACTCTTTTGTCTACCTCCAGTCTAATCTAATGTGGTCCAAATTTGCAATTCTAACTCAGTTTTATACGCTTGATATCGCTGTGTAGCCCGATTTTTTATTCAAGTCTTAATTCCTGAGTTATTTATGTAAGAGTATACCGTACTCTGCATACAATAGAGAATACTGCAAATAATATTTACATTTTTCGCAAAAATTAAGACATAAATAAAAAACGGATCACACAGCGATATCAAGCGTAAAAAACTGAGATAAAATCGAAAATTTGGTCCATATTGGTTCGGCTGGAAGTGGACAAACGAGATTAAGTTTCCTCTCCCCTTCCTAGCTTCACATATTCATGAAATTTTCAATGGCTGCAATCAGTCCAGTGCCGTATTAATGGAGGTCAATGGTATCGACCGAGTGAGATTTCTGATTTTAAATACCAATATTTATTTTCTTTATTAAAAAAAGAAGAAAAAGAAAATCTTAAAATTGAGCGACCACGTAGGGAATATATTTAAAATACTTGACATTCAGCTTTACGTAACGATACTGGGGTGATCGGCTAGTGTCGAAAGATAGACGCCAGAGTAAGCAAATCCTGACGAAATTTTCAGTTTCAGAAGTTTATTATACTTGCTTTCGCTGTGCGGTCCGTTTTTAATTTAATTTATGTATTAATGCTTAACGCATAGAATAGTAATAAATAATATTTACGATATTTGCAAGAATTAAAACAAATAAAAAACGAATCACACAGCGATGACAAGCGTAAAAAACTGAGTTAAAACTGAAAATTTGGTCCATATTGGTTTAGACTTGAAATGGACGATCGAGATTAACTGTAATCCTCGTTCCCTGGCTTCATATAGACCTAATTATTAAATTTTAAATGGCATTGATCAGTCAATATCGATCTTACATGGAGGTCAATAGATCTACATAATTGATTCATCGGACAGTTTGAATTCCAAACATTAAACTAGTCATAGATTAAATACGTATAAATAGTAAAAACCCATTCTGTCAGTCTATCATGCCACCTGGTGTCAGTCCAGTCCAACTAGTAATTAAATAATATCATTTTAAGGTCAGCTTTTCATGCATGCGCTAGCTGCATACTTTCCCAGATAGCACCAAAACTTGCAGTAAGTTTGTACGAGATTTGAGATAGCAAGTTTGTTCAAAGATTGGCATTGCATTGCTCCACACTTGCTACAATCTTGCAGCAAACTTTCTAGTTGGCACATACCAGATTTGCTACAAACTTTGCACGCCAAACTTGCTGCAAACTTTTGTTTTGTTAAACATCAAACTTGTGACGAAAAGAAAAATATTGTCTAGATTGGGGCTCGAACCTAGAGACTTCAGTTTTGTTTGTAGCCCGTCTCTCTACATAGGCCTATGCATCCCTTTATTTCACAAACTGTCTTCGTAGGATAAAAGGAATAGTAAAATGTACTTCAACCAGGCGAAGAACGGTGGAGAAGTGGTTAGAGTGACGGACAATAAACAAATTTCCTCTTCTCAAAGGAAATTTCCTCTGAGTGGGAGGAAGAATATTTTCTTAAACAATTACTCTTATATTTTAAAATCGTTTCTTAGTAGGGATATGTTTTAGGAAAATAATTTTATAATGGATTGAATATATTTCTGGATATATTTTCGTTGTATGGATATTTCTATGTCACGCACACATCAGATAAAATACTTTCAAAACATTTTAAAGTAATATTTTGAGATCAACTTTAAAACATTTAGGGAAATCTTGTGAATCATTTCAGTGGCGGATACAGAGGTACTGGGGACGCCCCCTTCTCAAGGCAAAATATTGTAAAACATTATTTCAACAATTTATGCCAGAAAAAGCTTCGGTTTATTTCCAGACAAATCTATCTAGAAATATCAATTTTTACACTTAAAAATGTCTGTAGTCTATTACATCTGCGCCCCCTCGCGAAAATCCTTGGTATGTCACTGATCACTTACGGTATATTTTAAACGTTTGGAAATATTCTTTGAATATGTTGGAAATGCTTCAAAAATGTATCCTTAGTAGACACAGGAATTACATATTGTTTAACGTTGTATTTTGAAAATATCCTCATGCTGTGTGGAATCTCTCCCAAAATCTCCAGCGTCAAGAACTGCACTTAGTCAATGTCGCAAACTGCATAGCTTCAAGCAGTCAATTATTTAGCGATTCTTATTCGCTGTCTCTTTGTCTGTACACATATAAATGTATACATGTGTGGTTTTATGTATATGAATTGCTCAAGTTGTACGTATAACGTATGTCGTATGACCTCCAGCAATTCACCACTGAGTCAAAACAAGCAGACAATCTTCATGAAGCGAATGCAAATTCTTCACCAACTGTCTATCATAACTTTAAAGACGTTTTTGTATATGCACACGTAATATGTGTCGTCTGATGTTTCCTTTTTTTCTATAATCTTTCTATAATTTCACAATAAACCACCAAATTGGAAGTAAGTTTATAGGCCACCAAGACGAAACAAGGAAGAACATTGTGAAAAAAAGAGATATTACACAGACGAAAAATAAAAGACAATCGCACAACTATTTACTTTTACAGTGCCCCTCCCTTAAATCGTTACTTGCACTTTTTTTTCTTCTGTGTGTGTATGTATGAACTGGCAAAACTGGTTTACGAGCCATCAAAATACTCCTTGTCATGATGTGTAAGATATAACGTTGTTCTCTTCTGTTGGGTTCTTGTGTTTCATTATTACATAGAGGAAAAGATATATACAGAAGCTACAGTGATAGAAAACATACTTGAGATCCTTAAAAGCAAAACGGACTAAGTACCAGTTTTTTTGTGTCAAAAAATAGACTTCTTGGTACAACGCAAATGTCATGAGTGTTTGTTGCATAGCTGTTGTATAAATCTTATTTCAACACCATCAACAAGCAAGACAATATCCTTTAAAGCATTTTAGTGCTTTGTATTAAATATTATCACTTCCTGAAGCTTCAGTTCAGTTTTTAACGGAAGGAGACACAGGGGGCGCTTAAGCCATTCTGCTTCGTAAGACCGTTATTTGAAACTCACAGGCACACAAAACACAGGGAGGGAAAGAGAGACTCATGGAAAATCGAAAATGATTTGTTTATTAGAGACTTCTGTGTTCACCGGTCTGTAATTCAGTTTCTTCACGGTGAGTCAAGGAGTGAAATTTACGAGCGAAGGTTTGTTCGTTGGTGGTTGCAATTGCGTAAAAAAAATAAAAAATTAAACTTTTTATATGTTTATATATTCTTTCTTCGATTTCTTTTTCTTTCTGATACGATGTTGCAAAACAGAGAAAACATCAACCTACACTTACACGTTGTGAATATAACATTTTCTATACCATATATACAAGTAAAAGTGCACAAAACAGAGGATGAGGTGTATTTTTATTTCGTTTATTTAATAAACAAAATGCAATTTGAGATGCTTGTGATCAAAATACATTTCGAGAGACATTTTGAATCGTGCATTTCCAAAACATTGTAAATGCTATTGCGTGAAAAATGCATTTAATTACAAAAACACATTGAAAATGTCATGTTTCACAATGGCACAGCACACCATCTGCCTACCGCTGACCCTAGTGGTGGAAGGTGTGTTGTTTCCAAAAGTTGTCAAAGAGGAATAATTGTACTAGTATATCTAGATTGTTTCATAGAGCGTCCACTGTTCCTCAAATAATAAATGGAAGGAATTGAAACCTAAAAAATTTCAAATTGTTCCCGATCATTTTGTCATATTGATATGTGTTTAGTTTACATTTCCTTTACTATTCTAGAAACAAAATGGTGGTTTTCAGGCTATTGAATCATTAGCCCATACTAATGTCACACGCCATTATCTCTCATAATAATACATTTACGGCAAAACTGACTTCAGAGACGTGTTTCCCGTAACATTCGAGCCCAGAATGATATATTACACGACCCGTTTCCCAGTTAAGAAAATACAATCGAGATTCAATATGGCGGATTTTTCAAGATGGCGGCCGTGAAGAACATGTAGCGCTTTCCACCCAGTACATTTGCCTTCCATTTCTTTGAGCATTTTACAAATATAAGAATATTTCCAGAATGAGATCATACCGAAACCTAAACTGAAATTTTGCGAGGAGAATCTGCGCCCTATAGAGAGGTAGTATGAAAAAAAAAAAAAAACGCCAATATTAACTGCAAAGTACCGAGGGGCTGGAATGTTGCTTGAACAGAACTTACTTCTGCTTCACTTTTGTCATAGAATGAAACAACAACACCGAGTTCTACCGTCACGTCCCACTCCGCAGCACTCCTCAACAGAGACGTATTTAGGGAACCTGTACTCCCGATTACTTTTTACCAAACCACCATAGCTCAGTGGTAAAGCGTTGGCGTAGCATTCGGGAGGTCGTGGTGAGTTCGATCTCAGAGTCCGACCATCCTGACCAGGGTCTCTCCTCAGTCACACCAGGCAAATACTGGGATGGCACCTTCAACAAAGACTCTGGTCGACACCTTCCCGCGTCCTTTCACTTCCCCTATCCAGGCCTGCACCTTAGATGCCTAAAGACCATAAATAAAATTCAAAATCATATACATATATAAAAAAAATCAATATAATGTTACCTATTTGGATTATTCCAGTAACACTGTCAGCCGAATGAAACCAAATTTTAGCTTTTAATATTTATCCTGACGATACAAATGCATTACAAGAACATATTTTCACTTTAACGTATCATTTATGATTTACCAAGACACCGAGCGGCCGTAGCTCAGTTGATAGAGCATTAGCATAGCACTCGGGAAGATCTGATTCGATATCAACGGCCAAACATCCTAACTTAGTTTCTTCCCAAGGTTTTTACTGAGTCAGACCAGGCAAATGCTGGGATGGTACCTTCACCTCACGCCACGACCGACTCCTTTTCCTTTTCGCATCATTTCCAGTTCCTTATCCCGACCCGAGTCACAAATGCGTAAAGGCTGTCAATAAAATCAAATTTCTTCAAATGATTTACCAAGAAACATTTATTTCTCCATTGTGAGAAGTAGGTTATGGACTGGAAGTTTGGAGCCCGCTTTATCTCGAAAATAAAGCTCTTTTCTAAATACACCATAACTAGGTAACCCAGTCTTTTCTCTTCAGAAGGATGTAAGGGAATGTGGGGCATAAGAGCCAAAGTCAAATGACCATCTCAATAGCCTCTCTTTCGGGAAAGACAGGGACCACACGCATCCGAAACATACACATGGATATCCTAAGTGCGTGAGTGTGTAACGTATCGACAAGGGGGCTGGTTGTTCAAGTATGTAGGCTCTATGCGTGATGGCACAAGGACGTTGGGGATGCAGCGGTGAGTCCTTTTTCAACAACAAACAAAAAAAAAAAAACATTTCTTCCTCCCTTCCTCCCCTGTATAGTATCTTCCGTGTTAAATCAGGTCGCCCCTTTCCCCCCTTGGCTCACGCACTGCACATGGTCTCTATGTCAGTGAGTGTTTGCCTCCGTGCGTGTGTGTCTATTGAGTGTGTGTTTGTGTCTCTATATGGGTGGTCCTCCCCCTCACATAGAAGAAGGTGAAAGATACGTTTGATAAGGACTTGTATACATGGATTCCAACTTCCTAAATAACTTTAAATCTTTTCTCCCCGTTCCTCCATCTCTGAATTTTCTTTTTCGATTCCGATAAGTTATGGTCAAAAAGTATCACCAGAATTTATCAATAGATGTCACTGACGGCAACTGTCATATCTAAATCCAGCGAAGTTTGATAAAGTGGACTTTCAGGTGTCGTGTTGAATGAGAAATATTGTAATCCGTATTCGTACAAAAAAGTCATCAAGTTGCTTCCTGGTACTTCAACGTGAGGGCTCAGAATTTGATAAGAAATGGTATTTCCTGCAAGAATTTAAGAACGATTTAGGAATGAAAGTTTATCTGACCACCGACAAGCAAAAACCATGATTATTGTTTTATTTCGTATTTGGCCATTCGGGTGTTTTCTAAGTTTCTCTCTCACTGTGCAGCTTCTGCACTAGGCGTAATTAGTTACACGTTTCATATGCATCCTGTCCGTCTGTCGACAAATTTCAACTCAGTTTCTACTAGACCAAGAAAGGTGGTTGGGCTGTCGTAGGACATGTCTCAGTGAGACTAGTTCAAGCCCGTAGTAGAAAATACACATTGCAGCGGCAGTGCTAGAGATAGGGTGATAATTTATAACTTCGGAATTACTAGGGCTAGGAAGGGGGATTGAGCTGTCGTAGGAAAGGTTTTCGGTGAGACGAGTCCTCGCATGGGCGGATCGCGAGTTTCGGTGGGGTGGGGGGACAATTTTCAACTCAGAAACTACTAGGTGCTTGAGATACCGTTGAAAAGGTCTCGCTCAGATGACCATATCCATTGCAGGGGCGCTTCCAAATATTGGCGGGGTGGGGTGCAGTTTATAACTTAGGGACTAAAAGGCTAGGAAGGTGGTTGAGGTGTCGTTGGAAGATCTTGCGGAACACTCATCATCATCGCTGATGAAGCGTGGTGGTAGCACATGTGCACAGTCCCACGTTTGGGCGCCACCTCATTTGTTTAAACATCAATATTCTAAGATATGCCAATTGTTGTTTTGCGTTTATGCAAGATACAAAAAATGTTGTTATTTATTTAGGAAACTCGGTGACGTACCCATTTGCTCGATTAATTCTATATTCTAATTCAGAAGAAGATTTGTCTCTGCTCATGTTGTTTGATACAAAGATCCTGATGATTTAACATGCCAAAAAAAAAATAGTTTAAAAAAAGTAAGTCACTATAGTGAGTGGGAAAGAAACCCTGGTATCATAAAACATGTAACTTTCAAAAGAAAGTATTTACAAAAGGAAAAAAAATTATCCAAAGTCAAGTACTCACGTAAAAATAGAGCTCCACTCGATGTGATTTCTTCGGCACACAAGTAAGGGTGTCGTGTCGACAACACCCAGTATCGTCTCCGCACTGATGTAAAATGGTACAGTGGGGGATGTAAGTCTTACTAGGGTGAGGGTACACATCCTTCACTTGAATCACTTTCGGTTGGGGCACTTTGCACGATCCTTCCTTGTACAACCGGAGGGTGTGTTGGATCGCTTCTCTCACTTCTGATTCTGAAAAGAAGAATTCATTCCAGGTTAAATTTATTTAATGTTTTAAAATATTGGTTCTCAATTGACAAAAAGTAGATTTATTTAATGGTGAAGACAAGGAAAATAGTTTCGTATTATATAAAAAAAAAGAACACTTCTTATATACTTTCTGTACCATCTTCAGTGAAAATGTCTTAGTTCACTGGACAAGGACTGTATAAAATGTAGACAAGAAGTTTTGTCATATTATCTAGTTTTTCTCTGTGCAATTCGTTTACCAAAAACTATATAATAAAAAGGTCTTAAAAGGATCGTTTTGAGCTAGTATTTTGATTCTAAGACGCTAGATGGAATTAGCATCGACGACGGTCGCTCCCCTCGTGGGGATTCTCGGAACTTTTTCTCTTCTCTCAAATAGTGTTTAGCGGCAAAACTGGTCAGTGTTGCTAAACGAAAATAGGAAGAAGTATTTTGTAAGAGGACTGTAGCCCAGTGTTTAGTTTTTTTGTGTTGTTAAATCCATTTGTCAATCAGATAACGGGCGGACAGCACACACGATTACTTTCATCAAGATGGTGCTACAGCGAATAGTGCTCGCCACTCAACGAATAGGATATGGGAGGTGTTTCTTGAAGGACGTGTTATGAGAAGAGGCTTGTGGCTTGTTCGGTCTCCAGATCTAACAGTGTGCGAGTAACATCTCAGCTGAAACTGTCCAAGATTACTGAATAGTGGCTTCAGGCTACGTTCCAAAATATGCTGATAAGAACGGGCACTTGTCTCCAGACAAGACGAGGGGAACTATTTCCAACATCTACTCTAGGTATTGGACTGTATGACGTTTTAGTGACTGCGTTTGTTCTCACTTTAACATAAAATTAAAAGTGTACGTGCTTGTCCAAGGCAACTATCACTTTTCGTTTCGTTTGGCTGTAGTTTTGGTAATTAAGCGAAATCAGTTCCACGTTGGTTGTTATGCTTCCGTGATAGACGAGCACTGTGTGCGTGGGCTTTCTCGTGGTGCTCCCGTTTCTTCCCACTTTCTTCATTACAACAATTTAACTCATCATCAGCCGGAGCCATAGTTGCCTAAAGGCCTTAAAATAAATTCAAATTCATATTCCTCAAGTAATCAAAGTGTTTGCCATTCAATTTATTATACTTGTTTTCGAGAAAATTTTCTTGACTCGGCGATTCAATCGAGTCAGTGTAAGATCGTCACTGGTGCATTATTGGCCAAGTAATGAGAAATATCAATGATTTAGGATATTAATGATTCAAAAAGAATTCAATTATGATTTTTAAGTCACGTTATGAATAGTTCTTCTATAATTAACATAGCTATGAGACGGTGACGAAAAAGGAGTGACTTCTATTTCCCCTTGGATGCTCAGACTAAGATAAATGGTCCAGCAAGGAAAGATTAAAACATCCAACGTCACGACTGAAAGATTTTGAGAGTGACATTCAACGAAGTATAAGATGGGAACAGTTTCAGATTACAGCAGCCTTTCTTCCAAAAGAGCAGAATAATCTGTAATGCATGTATGTAGATGAATCACACGCGTCTTTCTTTCTCTTGTTCTTTTTTTTTTCTTCTGTTAAAGCTTCTTTTAAAAGATGAGATGCATAAGAAGCGGGGGAAGGGACAAGAAAAGGTCGGAGCAGAAACAATTTTCGTGAAACGTAAGTGGAAACGCTTCAATGAAGTTCTTTGAGTAATTGCACGATGGTTTCTTCTGCCATGCGCTGCATCAGTCATCGTCCATCCTACCATCCCTCTAACTACGTTTTTTTTTTTACTTTTAGAAAAAAAAGGGGCCACGAAAGAAAGAATAATTTTTGTTTTATCAAAAAACAGTCACATTGGTCAAGGGCAGCATCGGAGTAAACAAGCCCCTCTTTCATGCCCGTTCTTAGAAAGACCCGTATCTGGGAAGGAAAAACTCAAAATCAAGTAGTTACTGAGTGATACAACTTGTCACACAATATGTCACTGATGTCTTTCGCTCTGATTTTTTTTATTATTCTTTTCAGAGAAAATGCGTTTATTCCTTGAATTCTGACGTAGATACACCTATTGAATGCCATGATCAGAAAAGTTCCCGTACTCATCAAGGATTTCAAAACCATATTTTGTGGTTTCTTGGTCAAAGTTCCTTTTCTAATAGCGGGTTTTCAAGAGCAGATCGTCTTCCAGACAACACTCACGATGTTACATATCGTTCAAAGTTGAAATGCTCAAGATCTGGTCCCACAAATTTTGATGATTTGGTCTTTGTATAATTTAAAACGTTCAGGAACTATAGATGTCATTTTTTTAAAGTTCCGGTACTACATACCGGTGAGTACCGGCTCAATTTAACCCCTGATTTCCGAAGTAAAATCTGAGTCCTTTTGCAATGTTTCAATTCAATAATAAAAAGGTTTTATAGAAAGAACTGATAAGGAACTCGTGATGAAACTTGTAACGGACCTTGGTCAAAGTCCAAGTCCCATTCTTAATTACTTTTGAAAAAGAATAGTTAGATACATCATCCAAAAGATTTACTTAAAAAATTATATTTCAAACAATGCATCTAAATTAATGACTAGTCATAAACCAAGTTCCAGTAAACTCCATCAACTTAAGAATTAAAGAGGAATTAATGACGGAACAGTATATTTAATACTATGGAAAGACAAATTGACGCTGTATAATTATACTTTTTTCATTTGTATTTGAAATAATATGTGTAAATTAGTTGTTTGAGGGTGGTCGAATGTAAGTAAGTCTGTAGTAACTCAATAGATGGCTCAAAAGTTATTTATAATGCTCGAATATGAATGTTTAATAATAAAGAAACTCATTTATTTTCTAATCTCAATGTTGAAATGAATAATTTTATATATTATTAAATCCGTTTGATGTTTTTCTTCAGATGTATTAATTTTATATTACAATTCAATATCTATACATAAAAATCTAAGACGCATATTGTAAAATTAATGTATAACCTTGTCTGCGGGACTAGGCAAAACAAATCCGAAGACAGTGATTTTTTATGATAAATAGTGATTTGAAATATTATGTACTAGCAGTGCTCTATCATGGATTCATTAAAACACAGTCCGTTCTTACTGGCGATTATGGGGGCATTATGCATTTATAAACAGAAGCTGCATTTATAAAAGAATTTAACCCAAGGATACGTAAGTACAAGGTGTGCATAAGCTCAGAAGTAACCAGCTTATGACAGCGAATGTTATTTTAACAGCAGCAGTTCCATTTTACAAACTTACTTTCGATGACAGAACGGTCGTCTTGTAAGAATTCCCATTCACCAAAAATCATCTGCTCTTTTCAAGTGCAAGGAGATCCCGAGTTCCAGGTTTGGCGAAGGAGGAATTAGAAATTCCTTCAGCGAGGAATGTAGCGGGAATGCTGCTGTGTGAGTGGAAGGAGACGCTACAAGTCTCCGCTGTTTTATTCCGGGAGATGATGCTACAACTGCCCCCTCTCTCCGTAGTATATCATATCAACGCGGAACTGTAGCCTCCTCCGGAATAAAACAGCGGAGACTTGTAGCGTCTCCTTCCACTCACACAGCAGCATTCCCGCTACATTCCTCGCTGAAGGAATTTC
>JAGDQP010017926.1:5080-37546 GCA_022664845.1 Lepisma saccharinum | reverse complement strand
ATATATATATATATATGTATGTCTATATATATACACTCGCTTTGATTCGCTAGGGGCGCTGCGCCCACACTTCCGTGGGAGCTTTGCTCCCAACTTGGTGGTTTTGGTGGGCTGCGCCCCCTTTAACGTAAGCAGACTCCCTAAGGAAATACACCTCCATGGTGCCTATCTGCCCACAACCCCCGGGGGACTGCGCCCTATAGGGAAGGTTTGCCCTATTTGTTGTAACTTAATCGTGATGGTACGCCTTCATACCAAAATTAGTTTCTCTAGCTTCAGTGGTTTGGAAAATGGATTTTGGGGCGGCCATATTGGATCCAGCATTCTCTTATCTTGTCGTGACCTACTCGTGATGGTACACCTTCATATAAAATTTCATTTCTCTAGCTCGAACGGCATGGAAAATGGATTTTTGTATCCGTCATTTTGGATCCAAGATGGCGACTTTCTCAACATCTTGCAATATTTTCCTAAAGTACTCTTGATGATACAGCTTTATCCTAAATTTCGTATCTCTAAATCAAACGGTTTGGAAATGATATTTGGGGTCCGCCATTTTGGATCCAAGATGGCGACTTTTTCAACATGTTGTAATATTTTGGTTACCTACTAGTGATAATGTACCTTCATACCAAATTTCATTTCAATAGCTCCAGTGGTTTAGGCTGTGTATTCTATACAACAATGGGTTTGGCGGACAATTTTTATCCAAGATGGTGACTTTTACAAAAAGTCGGATTTTTGCTTATTGAGATACCATTATCTCCATTTATTGTAACCCACTCGTATTGGTACACCTTCATACCAAATTCCGTTTCCCTAGCTTTAATGGTTTGAAAAATAGATTTTGGGCCGAACATTTTAGATTAAAAATCGCGACATTTTTACGTTTTCTTATATTGTCGTGGCCCTTCATATAAAATTTCATTTTTCTAGGTCGAACGGTGTGGAAAATGGATTTTTGGGCGGCCATTTAAAATCCAAGATGGCGACTTTCTCAAAATATAATATTTTTCTAAACTGTTTATAATGATACAACGTTATGCTAAATTTCGTATCGCTAGCTCAAACGATGTGGAAAATGAATTTTTGTGTCCACCATGTTGAATCCAAGATGGCGACTTTGGATTCATTTTGCATTATTTCCTTAACCTAATTACTTATGATTATACACCTTCATGCCAAATTTGGTGTTTCTAGCTCTAATCGTTTAGGCTGTGTATTCTATACAACAATAGGTTTGGCAGCCATTTCTGATCCAAGATGGAGTCTTTTTCAACATTTTGTAATATTTTTCTAAACTACTAGTGATCATGAACCTTCATACCAAATTTCGTGTTTGTAGCTCAAACGGTGTGCAAAATCGATTTTTGGGTCCGTGATTTTGGATTCAAGATAGCGTCTTTCGAGACATTTGATTATATTTTCGTAACCTACTAGTGATAATGTACAGTGGAACCTTCATTAACCGTCACCGTTGGGACCGGGACTGTGACGGTTAACTGAATAGACGGATAACAGAAATTTCATTATAAACGTGTACAGTAACGAGATTTCAAATGGTTTGGAAAAAAATTAAAATGAAACCATATACAAGTAATACAGTACAGTGTACATACGTATTTTATTGATAAAAACGTTTTCCTTTCTTCTTCTTTTTTTTGAAAAAAATATTTAATTAAAAGATCTGTTATTACATCTGTTATATTTCTAACGCATTTTTACGATGCGCATTTTTACGATGATTGATAACAGAGAGTGACGGTTAAGAGTGACTGTTGATCGAGGTTTTACTGTACCTTCACATCAAATTTCATTTCACTAGTTCCAGCGGTTTCGGGTGTGTATTCTATACAACAGTGGGTTTAGCAGCCATTTTTGCTCTAAGATGGTGACTTTTTTAAAGTCTCGAATTTTTCCTTTACCTACTCCATACACTTTCATACTAAATTTCGTGTTTCTAGCTCCAGTAGTTTGGCCTTGGAATATTGATGAGTGAGTGAGTGAGTCAGTCAGTGACCATGGGGCTATATACTATATGGATTCGTATTTCTTCGTTGGGGGAGTTGCTCACAGGCCCACATGGGAGTTGCACCCCAACTCGTTTTTGGGGGGGGGGGGCGCGGGGCTTCCCTTATCGTAACAAGACTCCCTAAGATGATGCTTCCCATATTGATGATCTGAACCTCCAGGGCGGGCTGTTTGCCCCATTTATAGTAATCTACTCCTGATGGTACACCTTCATACCAAATTTCCTTTCTTTAGTTTCAGTGGTTTGAAAAATGGGTTTTAGGGTGCCCATTTTGGATCCAAGAGGGCGACTTTTTAAAAGTTTTCTTATATTGTTGTGACCTACTCGTGATGTTGCACTTCATATAAAATTTTAATTCTCTAGCACGAACGGTGTGGAAAATAGGTGTTCGGGCGGCCATTTTGAACGCAAAATGGCGACTTTTCCGAAATGTCATATTTTCCTGATCTACTCGTCATAATACACCTGTATGCCAAATTTCGTTTCTCCAGCTCAAGCGGTGTGGAAAATGGATTTTTGGGTCCGCCATTTTGGATCAGAAAGGCATCTTCGGGTATATTATGTAACATTTTTGTAAATTACTAGTGATAATGTGCCTTCGTCCCAAATTTGATTTCAGTAGCCCCAGTCTTTTAGGCTGTTTATTCTATAAAACAATGGGTTAGGCGGTTAATGTACCCTCATACCAAATTCCATTTCAATAACCCCAGCGGTTTAGGCTGTGTAATCTATACAACAATGGGTTTGGCGACCATTTTGGATCCAAGATGGCGTCTTTGGAGACATTAGCTAATAGCTTCGTAATCTAATAGTGATGCACTTTCATATCAAATTTCATTTTAGTAACCCCAACCATTTAGGCTGTGTATTCTATACAAGAATGGATTTGGCGACCATTTTGGATCCAAGATGGCGACTTTTTCAAAATGTGAGATTTCTTCCTTCACCTATTCTTGCTCATATACCTCCATACAAAATTTGGTATTTCTAGCTCAAGTTGTTTGGCCTGGGAATATTTATGATCAGTGAGTGAGTGAGCGAGTGACCATGAGGCTATATATTATATGGACTCGCTTTGTTTCGCTGTGTGCGCTGCCCCCAGAGTACCGTGGGAACTGTGCGCCCCATTTATCGTAACCAGGCTCTCTGGGTTACTGTTCCTCCTTGGTGCCAATCTGTATCCCCCAGGGGGGATGCGTCCCCATAAATGAGGTTTGCCCCATTTATTGTAACCTAATCTTGGTCATAAACCTTCATATCAAATTTCATTTCTCTAGCTCGAACGGTGTGGAAAATGGATTTTAGGGCAGCCATTTTAGATCCAAGATGGCGACTTTTATCAAATATTGTAATATTATCCTAAATTACTGGTGATAATACATTTTTATGCCAAATTTTGTATCTCTAGCTCAAACGGTGTGAAAAATGGATTTTTGGGTCCACCATTTTGGATCCAAGAATGCATCTTTGGATACATTATGTAACATTTTTGTAACCTAGTAGTGATAATTTGTCTTCACACCAAATTTCATTTTAGTAGCCCCAGCCGTTGAGGCTGTGTATTCTGTACAACAATGGGTTTGGTGGACATTTTGGATCCAAGATGGCGACTTTTTCAAAATGTCGGATTTTTTCCTTTACCTACTCTTGATCATACCAAATTTGGTGTTTCTGGGAATAGTTTGTCCTGGGAATACTGATGATTAGTCAGTCAGTGACCATAGGGCTATATATTATATGGACTCGCTTTGCTTTGCTTCGCTGCGCTCCTAACTTGGGGGTTTTGGGGGGTTGTGCCTCTTTTTATAGTTTCTAGATTCTCTCTGCAGGACTGGACCGCCATGGTGTCGATCTGAACCCCTCGGGGGCTCCGTCCTCATAGAGGAACTTTGCCTTATTTATTGTAATTTGCTCGTGATGGTACAACTTTATATCAAATTTCGTTTCTCTAGCTTCAGTGGTTTGAAAAGTAGATTTTTGGTCGGCCATTTTAGATTAAAACTGGCGACTTTTTTTTTAACGTTTTATTATACTGTCATAGCCTACCAATGATGGTACACCTTCATATAAAATTTCGTTTCTTTGTCTCGAACTGTGTAGAAAATAGGTTTTAATGCGGCCATTTTGAATCCATATTGCGACTTTTTCAAAATGTTTTAATACTTTCCTAAACTACTTGTGATAATACATCTTTATCCCAAATTTCGTATCTCTAGCTCAAACGGTGTAGAAAATGGATTTTGTGGTCCGTCACGTTGGATCCAAGATGGCATTTCTGTATACATCTGGTAATATTTTCTTCACCTACTAGTGATGGTGTACCCTCATACAAAATTTCATTGCAATAGCTCCAGCGGTTTAGACTCTGCATTCTATACAACAATGGGTTTGGCGGCCATTTTGGATCTAAGATGGCCGCTTTTTCAACATTTTTTAATATTTTGTTAACATACTAGTGATCATGTACCTAGCTAAAACGATGTGGAAAATGAATTTTTAGGTCCGCCATGTTGGATCCAAGATGGCAACTTTTTCAACATTTGGTAATATTTTCGTAACATACTAGTGATGTGTACAGTGTCTTCATACCAAATTTCATTTCAGTAGTCCCAACGGTTTAGGCTGTGTATTCTGTACAACAACAACAGGTTTGGCTGCCATTTTGGATCTAAGATGGCAACTTTTTTAAAATATCGGAATTTTCCCTTAACCTACTCTTGGTCATACACCGTACCAAATTTGGTGTTTGTAGCTCCAGTAGTTTGGAATGGGAATATTGATTATCAGTGAGTCAGTCAGTGACCATGGGGCTATTAATTATGTGGATATAGGAAATGAGGGCTCAGAAGAAAATAATGTAGATATCCCAGACGTAATGAAAGAAGAGGTGGGTAAAGTAATTCGAGGGATGAAGAACGGAAAGACGCCAGGAGAAGATGGACTCTCAGCAGAGACGTTTAAATGGGGAGATGAAAACATGAAAGAGGAACTTGCGAAATTATTCTCAATGTGCCTGAGGAAGAGAGAAATACCCTCAAGTTGGAATAATGCTGTTATAATTTTGTTGTACAAGAAAAGGGACAAAGGAAGGGTCGAAAACTACAAACCAATTAGTTTACTGTCAGTTCTATACAAAATGTTCTCCAAAGTTATTTTGAATCGTATTGAACGAGACTTAGATTTTAACCAGGGAAGGGAACAAGCCGGATTTCGTCGTGGTTTTAGCACAATGGACCACATACAAACATTGAATGAAGCTATGGAAAGGGCTAATGAATATGAACTTCCACTATGTTTGGGATTCATAGATTTTGAAAAAGCTTTCGATTCGGTCTCCTTGTCAGCAGTACTTAAATCTCTTGAACGTCAAGGCATCGAAAGTGCATACATCAACCTACTGCGAAATATCTACTCGACTTCCACATCTGTCATTAGTCTACATCAAGAAAGTGAAAATTTTAAAGTTAGAAAAGGAGTAAGGCAAGGAGATTCAATTTCTCCAGAACTGTTTTCCGCGGTCATGGAGAGAGTGTTCCAAGATTTAAACTGGGATGAAGTTGGAATTAAAATTAATGGCGAATATCTTCATCACCTACGGTTCGCTGATGATTTAATCCTGTTTGCTTCAAGTGCAGAAGAACTACAAACCAGAATGGAAGAACTGAGTAATGAGAGTTCGAAAATAGGCCTTAAAATGAATTTAAGTAAAACAAAAGTCATGTACTGTTACTTACAAAAGTAAATGGAGGTTGGAATTTTAAGAAATAGTAGCTTTTCCTTCCGGGAGAATTGTTGAACTGTACGCCTAATAGTTAGAGAACCAATATGACAGTAGAAATATGCGCGAAAAAATGGAATTGTCAGGATATTTCTCCATTTGGAGGAAGAATGCCCATCTTCAGTATAATCTAGAGAACCACGATAGAGTTAGCGAGAAATCCCATTCTTGTCTTGTTCAAACACATAAACACACACACAATTAGAATGGTAATAGTAGTAATAATAATAATAATAAGAAGAAGAATGGAAGCAAAAGTTCAAATGCACAGAAACTTCCCAATTGTTTATTATTATTATTATTATTTACTTACTGAAAAAAATAACGTCTATGTTGAACAAACAAGCAACAAAAATTTTTATTGTGTAGTTATTCATGGTTGTATTATGCGTGATTCACAAGTCCATCAGACAGTGACAGACAAGGTATTTGATTCATTTATGTGCATGTCCTCGACGTTTATACCACTCGTTCTCTTCAACAGTAACACTGGAATCAACAAACATTAAAAATATTTCAAAGGAAGGTCATCTTGTAATTAAAGCGTTTGTTTTTTCCTTGTTTAGGGCACGAATTTGTTATTGTTAAAGACGATCACTAGTAATTTATTAGCATAGGGAAATATTGTGGATACAACTAGTACCATACCGCTCATCGCACAATTCTAATTGAATTTGTTTATGACCTTTAGGCATCTGTGGCTTAGGCTTTGAACCTGACACGTTCATACAATGAAACTTTAACTACAAATGGCGACCGACAAGCACTTTCGATAGTGTTAAAATATTGAAAATTGAGACATTAAAATTTTTTAATTGTAGGTTACAGAGAGAATGTACATTTCTTCGTCTTTGTTGAGTGCATATGAAGAGTGAGATGAGAGATAATGTGTTACTTCAATCATGTGTAACTCACAGCTTATTAGTATGACCTTTTATCTTTTTTAACATTCTTGTTAGAATTGTCGTTAACATCTTAAACGAGCTTTGGAGATGCTAAGAACAGGGCTTCACAATTTTTACCAATGTGGTCTCTGAATCCACTGCGCAAACTCCCCCGCCCCCCACCATAGGAAGTGTCTCAACTTAGATACAGTCTTGTTAACGCTGGTCCATTCACGCGCACGCGCATTACTGCTTGATACCATTGGGAGTAATTGAATAATTTAAAATAAAAAGATTTAAAATAGGTAACGTAAGCATATATACATTGTTTCCGTTAGATGACAGAAAAAGATAAATTTCTTAGGTCCAATTGTATTGTCATTAATACTTCATCTCTAATTGAGAATATTTTCTTGGGCCGCCATTTCAATCCGCATTGATTGGCGGCCGTAAACATTTGATCAACATTGTAGATGTTGATTTGATTTTTTTTAAAAGTTGAATTGCAATATATTCTTGGTCTTCCCTTCCCAAGAAGTACCCTCCAATTCTCTGTGCTTTTTGCTATTTCTTTACAATTTTGTATTCGTAACGGATTTTTAGCGCCCTTTTGCTTTGATCTTTTCATTGGTCTTCCTTTTAGAACCTTTCTGGATATTCTTGCTGGGGTCATTCTTGTTAAATCCCCAGCCCTCAGCAGTCCTCATAGTTTTATGTTTGGGTTTAGCGTGTGGCTTGTTGTACATTCGCATAATTTTGTATTGTATCTGCTTCTCCATTATCTTTTCTACGTAATCGGTCCAGAGATTTTTCTGACTTTATTTCTTTTAAACGTATTGTGGTTTTCTTTCTCGGTGTGAATTTAGATAAATATTTCACAGTAGTACGTTAACACTATTTTTTTATTGAGTCCCATAAATTTACTTGTGTTTTCCTGTTTATGTCTCTGTTTTCATAACTTGTAATAAACTAAAACATGTGTCATTCTTTTGATTATTTGTTTTTATCAGTTATAGTATTCGTAAATACATTAATTCCTCAACAAATTCTTTCAGGTAATAAAAGACTATGTTCATAGTTTCTCCGTAGGCATATTTTCCTCCTTGTTTACCTCCAAGTCCCATCAGTACCATTGTTTCTTTCTTACTTGTGATAATTTTTAGCCTTATACTACCTGCCGCGTTTTCTAATTCTTTGTATGTTTCTGTTACTACGTTTATTGTCCTCCACATGATCATCTGCATTGCGGAATATTTGCGTGGATTTGAGCAATAGGGTTCGCTCTGGTGTCTACCTGAATCTTCCTTGTAACATTGTTGCTATGGTAAACATAATTAGTATTAGACCAGCTCCTTGTTCCAGACCCTCATCTTTTAGGAAGACACTAATTCTGTATCTTTACTTCTGCTGTTGTGTCCTGTTGTGTCTTTTGTAATACAATTTTGTTGTTTATCTCTTATTCATGGATTACCTTCGAAAGATATGTTCTATTTATGCCATCATACATTTGCTTGAAGTTCATGCATACGGTAGTTATAAAAAATCTGTTCCCAGCAGATTTCTAATACAGCATTGAGTGTGTATGTTTAATCTGCTATTGACCTGTCATTTCTGAAGTCTCCTCAATATTCTTGTATTCTTTTATCTTCTTTATTTTGTAAATAGGACATATTATGGTTGTTTTCCATGGTAATGCATTCAATAAGGAGAATTGTTTTATTTTCATCCCAGGAGTTTTAGATTTTATACATCAATAGAATGGAGTTTCCACTGCAAATAAAATCCAAGAAAATACAGTAAAACATCTTTACGTCGATCACCCAAAATTTTAACTAGAATTCGTGGAACTAGGTGGTCGTCTTAAAGAGGGTATCTACCATAATAAAAACATGCCTTTTTTTTTTTGATAATACTATGTAGTACTCACTCATTTGCCTATTCCATAAAGTACGTGCTACTCATGACGGATATAATTCCGTTCTAGTAAAAAAAAAACGCTTGTGGTGAGCGGTGGTCGGATTAAAGATGTAGTTATTCTGGGATGTTTCATTGTGTTTGGAATAGTTAAAATATTTAAAAATTCAAACATTTAAAAAATAAGTTTAAAAAGTTTAAGTTTCTGTTAGGTAGCAGGAGAACGCAAAATCGTTCGCTTGAATTTTCACTAAATAGCTTGAAAAACAAAATGAGTTATTCTTTTTGAATAACTTTTCGTAATTTGCAATAGAAGTTTCTTATTCCATATTACGCTTAATAAAATCATAATTAATTCCAAAAAAAAAATTGTATTCACAAGTGTTCATTAATTTCACGGAAATATATATTTCGTTTCTAGTCTAGTTCGATTCCAGTCTTAAGGATACCCCATTCGTACAATATAATAAGAGGCTTTTCTAGTCTCATAAGTTGATTCTTTTCGTCTTGTACGAAAATAAATTTTGTGTATAAATTCGGAACGAAGAACCCAAGATACATTTTGAAAAAGAACGAAAAATAGAAGAAGGTAGAAAAACTCTGGAAAACAAGAGAAAGACAGTAGTAGACAAAAGCTGTTGCAAAAGTTACATTCTTTCTTTTCTATATATATGATATTCTTTTCCTTCTACTTTTTTTTTTTTTAGTTTAGAAAGAGGAAAAAATGAATATAGAGCCCGAGTGCCGGATCTTGCATTAGCGGTTGGCAGCAGAGAAAATGTTTTTGCAACGGAGAAACACTTCCTGAACAAAGTAAGAGTGGTCGTCTGTGCCTATTGTTACTCGTTCCCATGATTCATCGCGAGTACATCGTCAGGACAAAGCATCGGAAACCATCCACAGAGTGGAGCTATAACACACATTCCCCCCACCATGCCATCACAAATAGTAGTAGAGTAGAGAGCGAGAGAGAGACTCTAGAAAGAAAGCCATATATACACTGACAACATCCCAGAAAAGTAAAGAGAAGAAATATGGTAAAAGTCTTCTTAGTCAAGACTCCTTGCGCTATATAAGGAAACAATTCTTAATAGACAGGGCCAGAAACCCACTTTATTACATTTTTTTAAAAAAAAGAAAGGAGAAATGGGCTTTCAAATCCAAAAACTGAACGAAAAAAGAATTAAAATTAAGTACACTGCTGATTATGCTACAGTTTTTGACTGTGATTGAATTAGTTTTCTCTACAAATTTTAACCACTTGATTGAACAAACTTACATATACCATTAAGCATGTCCAACGTTTAAGAAAAACCTTTCCTACAATGCTGTGGAGACTTATAATGATTATTGTATGTAATTTGTTTTGAATATGGGTAAATGAAAAGTTATTATCTGCAGCATGAGTAAAGTTTGTTATATAGACTCCGAGAAACTTTATATATAACTCAACATATAAACTGAACCTCACCTAACTGTTAAAATGAGTTAACTAAGCTCAAATAGAACAACCATTCCCATTTTCCCCTATTCTTGATTTTTCTCGCTCTAGACACCAGGTACATCAAATATATATCGTCTGCTAAGTTTTCTATATCCGTATTCAAGTTAAACGTTATCAGAGTTTGAACATCATCCAGTATTTTCGCTGTCGGCGGATTGGACACTCATCAACCGTGTGCCTCCAAATCCAGATGTGTGCTGCGAAGTGCGGAGGAAAACACTCTTCGAACTTGTGCTCCTGCTGCCAGCGCAAACTGAGAGGAGAAAACAAACAGCG
Source organism: Lepisma saccharinum (assembly GCA_022664845.1). Classification (NCBI taxonomy): domain Eukaryota; kingdom Metazoa; phylum Arthropoda; class Insecta; order Zygentoma; family Lepismatidae; genus Lepisma; species Lepisma saccharinum. The sequence continues at coordinate 27,158 of JAGDQP010017926.1, read as the reverse complement.
AGAGAAGTTCAAAAATTTTCATTTGGATCAAAATCATTCACCGACTATAAGAGGCTACTGAAAAGTTAACTGGCGACTTCGCGGAAGTTGCAGTCGTACTTGCCGTCAGAAAACACAGTACCACCCAATATGAAGGAAAGTCACCGACTGGATCGTTGAACAACAGTTACCACAACGGGTTAATCCTTCATAGACCGTACAACAATAAAGAATCAAGAGTACAGATAACTGAAGAATTGTCCAATGTTTTCAGGGAATTTTCTATTAATCGTTCTTCTAAAAAAAGCTAAAAGAAAGTGTGTGTTTTTATATCCTTCTGGCAAAAGGATTCTTTTGACAACATTGTCTCTCTTTATGGAGATTCCCATCGAAATATGATACCAATATTAGTAATAAAACTCATAATATCAACTCAACTCATCTGAAAGCATTTTAGGATCAACAATCAAGAATTGAATAGATTACATCAAATACGTTCGAACCAACATTTTTGTCAACAGTGATATAACAACGGAACAACGTTTTGTTGAGCATTATAATGCTGTTACATTATTGGTTTTAGATTCTCTCTAGGAATGGCAACAGTGTTGCCAGTGTGAAATGTGGTTTGAAAGATATCAATCAACCTACCCAAAATCAATTTATACGAATAAAACTCTCTGATAATGTACTGTATACAGCCTTCATCTAATTTGTTGTAGGCCCCCTCTGGAATTTGAAAATCTCCTGATGAAGAACACTTATTATTGAAATTACAGCATTATGATCTATTGAGCTTATATAAATTCTGTGAGCTGACATGATCACTGTCCAAACCACCAGAAGACCAGAGTAAATGGGGAAATTTTGTAAAATTACGCTAATCCTAAATGGTCTCAAAGAATTTCTAACACTAATTAACAAAACGTTGTAGCTTTTAGATCACTGCAGAATAGGCCTACTCCACTACCGTAACCCGCGTGTTGTATGAAAAGTTATGGACGACGAAAAATGAAGATTCCAGACGCAATATTATTTGCTGGTCTGTTTCTAGCATTTCGTTTCTCTCTCTCCCTCGCTTATTTCTTTTTCTTTTTCATCTTATTGAGAGCATTGTTTGACTACGTATGCTGACAATGTCCAGTGTGCGGTCAACATATCACCTCACACATTCATTTCATTTTGCCAGCGTCAAGCTAAAGGAATTGAGCCTGCGTGTTTGTAGGTGAATAGAGAGGGGTTTTTACTGCAAAGGGGCGTAGTATGTATAGACTAGAGGTGATGTGGTGTTTTCAGAGATGAAAGCAGAGGAGGGGAGTGAAGTTGGAGATGAGAGGAGAGTGGGTAGAGAAGCAGGACATCCAGAAATAGTGGGAAAGAGATCATCTCGGAGACAAAGTCATGAAGCGATAAAAGCAGAAGAGGATTTTTAATTTTCCGCGTCCGAGCTCCCAAGTCATCAGTGTGTTCAGGACGTGCCTAGCATGTCTGTGTAAAAGAGGCCTTCTTGATTGGAATCCCAGTCCTCTCTCACACACATAGACATTTCCTCCCCCTATTTTCCACACCACTCTAAACAAAGAGGGACCTCCACCGATATTGGGTCTCGTACAATGCCGCGGATTATTAAGCCCCAGACTAAAGGTTCAAGTCACGTAAGAGTCAAAGCATCCGTGGCGCCCCCGCTATGTCACACCGGGACAGAGAGGCGACAAGATTTGCTATGTCTCTCTCTCTGTCTCTGCCTTTATCTACCATTCCCTCTTTCTCTCTTTTACTCACTTTTCTATATATCCAGAAACAAACCTGTTTTTGCCAAGTAAAGCGTGGAAATTGCAGAGAAAACGTACTACAATCGTGTTTGCAATTTATACGTATATGCCATCTCTCTCGCTCTTTTTTTAAATCTCTTTCAGGTTCCCTTTTTTCCTTCCTGTTTTTTTTTTATCATTTCTCCTCTCTTCTTTTCAATGTATTTTGGGAAATAATGAAGAAGAAAAAGAGCTTCATTAAAAAGCTCTATAAAACGGAATGAAAAAAGGAATTAAAATGAATTCCTGTGCATCGCCTTTTGTTTGCTGAAAACGATTCCTCTGAAGCAGGTGTGCCTCAAGGATCTTTATTGGGACCATTTTTAATCAATGGTAGTGATGAAGTTTCAGAAAAATTTGGTTTGACAGTTACGGTAATTTTTTAACGTAAAAAGGACCAGATTATGAAAAGTGTACTATGTTCCTACGGTATATTAATTCCACCAAAGCATCACATTTTATCAAATAATGTAATGAGAAAGGAGCTATTTTCTGTCTGTTAGGGCGCTACTACATTATCGAGCTTACTGCCGAAGAAGCTCGAGTATACTTTGCACTGCATCAAGCTTGCTGATTAGCTTACTCGATGAGCAAGCTCGTCAGCGTAAGGCGCTATTACACTGTCGAGTTTGTCCGTCGAGCAAGCTCGAGTGAGCATGTCAATCAGCAATCTCGACAGTGTAATATCACCTTTACTGAACGAAATGTCTTCAGACATTTCACACCACCATTGAAAAAATAAATAAATTATCTGACATAAAGGTAGTAAAAAACGAGTTCGTACCACTGAAAGTTCAGTAATTAGAATTAGAGAGTTTAGTTTAAAATACACCATTGAGTATATAGGGAGGATTACACTGAAAATTCATTGGTATGAATGAAGGGTTTATTCCAAAAACCTTATACGTCTTAAGAAGAAAATTTTTCAGAAGATCAAAAAATCTTCATAGCTATGTTGGAAACCCAATAGAAAGCCTGTATGGATTGTTTATAGAAATATACTGGACCTGTTCCAGGGCACATTTTCCTTTTTTTTTTTACCTCGAAATTTCCTTCTAATTTGAAGATATTGCACAAACAGTGAACCAACTATACCAAACCTCCAAAGTGGAGGAATATCTAAATTACTACCATCCACCCAACATCAGTCGTGTTACAGGTTTGGGTATTAACTCCAACAATGAAGCGAATGCAACAATAAACAAAAAAAAGGTAGATAAAAAATCACCACGGATAAAAATTTTGAAATAGATATGAAATTTCTTATCTGAAAGTTTGAACTCTCTAGGTTTGAATTTGTAGGACCAGGATTGGAAATTCGTGCAACAAAAGAAATACAGTATAGACATGCGAAGATAGTGCTGCTAACTATCGTTAGAGATCGTTACTTTACTCTAACCTTAAGATTTTTAGTGAATATTCGTGATACTTGTGTTTTCAAATTGTAGTCCTCACACGAACAATGTTGTTTAGTAAGCAACAAAAACAAAATTTTACAGGAGACAATTGGTTATATTGCTTACCGTTACGCTTTTTTTCCAAAACACATTTCACATTGGGAAGATAATTGCCATCTCTTGAGAAAATCTAATACTAATACCACTACCGTATTTTAAATGCTCAATTAAACGTTGGTCTGTCATTACATCAATGTTGACAAAAGTTTTGGTTACAATGTTGTTGATGTGTACCATTCAATTCTTGATTGTTGATCCTAAAATGCTTATAGAGGAGCTGAGTTAACACGGTAAGTTTCATTACTAATCATCATCATCATAATCATCATATTCAGCCGTTTTCTATCCACTGCTGGATGAAGGCCTCCCCCTTTTCTTTCCACATCTCCATAAACAGTGGTAATATTGTCAACAGAATCCTTTGGCCAGAAGAAAACATGCGAAACTTTCTTTCAGTTTCTGTAGAAAGATTATTACATCGAATTCCCTAAAGACGTTAGACAATTCTTCAATCTGCACTGTTGATCCTAAATTGTTGTACGGCCTGTTAAGGATTAATCCGTTGTGGTAATTGTTAGTCGGCGGCTTTCCTTCATACTTGGCGATGGATGGGGGTTGTGTTTTCTGACGGCAAGTATAACGCTTGCATCTTCCGCTAAGCCAACTTGCTTTCGCCGGTTAAATTTTCAGTAGCCGAGGCATTTCTAGTCCGTGGTTATGATTTTGTTCCTCTCCTCCAATTTGTTTGAAAATCTTTTAAATTTCTGTCGCTGCCTGATCGTTACTTTCGCTGGTAGTGGGGTAATAAATTTGAAGAGTGGTTTTCTCAGCACCTCAGTCAACCATCTCGCGTTACCGACACACGATTGATGAGTGTCCAATCCGGCTACAAAGCGAACACTGGATGATGTTCAAACTTTGATGAAGTTGGACTTGAATTTAGACATACAGAAAACTTAACAGACGTTAGATAGCTGATGTACGTGTTGTTTTGAGCGAAAAAACAAACAACATAGAAAACTGGGATGGGCAATTCCTTGAGAGCTTGATCTATTTGAGCTGGAAACGATGTTAAAATTACTACTTTTATGCACCTTTTTTCTTCGGACTGGAGGAAATACGTTGCAAATGCTTCTCCATTTGCTGCATAGTGAAAGGAAATTTGAGACAGTCAAAGATATTCAATAGTTTTTCTGGTTTCTTTTACAAATTGAAGGAGATATTGAGTAAATATTCTGTGATGTATCGTAGAAAGGGCGAAAAAGCCAACTGATCGACCTTGTTTCTTCTTGACTCAAACTAGGCCCATAAACTGATTTTCAGTACGATCGGACTTACTGGGTTCAGCCTCCCTTGTAACCTATCAGCAAGATGACTGGGTTTCTCTATTCATGCTCCTGCCAACATTTTTACTTCCTTGTAGGTTACCAAAATCATTTATCGTTCCAGTCTAAGTTCTCCAAAACAAATTTATAAACAAGTTTTCCAATAGTGATCGGAAACAAGGGTTCTGCGAGGATTTGTACTTGTGGGGTTTACGAGGTTTAAATAACGTTTGGCAAGATATCTAACCCTAAAAAAATAAGGTTGGGAGTGTTTGAAAAAATCGAGGGTGATATGATCCCTTGACCGCAAACAAAAAAATATACAAAATCTTCAAAAGTTGACTTTCATGTGTGCGAAAAATCATTTGAAAATATAAAAAGTGACTTCTGCCAGCATAAAAATATGATTCGACCTTTATTTATTCGCCGAAATGAAATTAAAATTTGAAATTAAAATTATATTGAGAATCAAAATTCAACAACATAGAAAATAACTTAAGTAACAGAACAATAAAATATAAAATCTCTTCGCTTAAGATTATAAGCAGAAACTAACAAAGTGGTACACATTTGATTACAGTTTGTTTCCATTAACAGACTTTATTTCTTACAATTTTATTATAAGATATAGACATCTACTGACTACTTTTTTCCTCACGCTTATATAAAAATTTGTCTAAAGTTCATAAATTTTTAATTAATCGATTTTTTTTAAAAAAAAAATGTTCAATGATGCCTAACATTACCATCTGGAAAAGAATTTTGGCCAGTTTTCGATAAAGCACATGGGAAAAAACCTGCAAAAATGTCCAATAATAACCTGAAGAAAAAGAAAGTGTTTTCTGCAAAACTGAATTTCCTCCTGCAGTTAAGAGTTTGTAAAGTAAAGATCACTAATTACCCATTTTCGTCTTCAAAGGGAAAGTTCATAAGATGAGACAAAGAAACCTTTCTCTAATAACTTACTGATTATATGATAGATATTTTGTCTGGATGTAGGTTTTCGATTTGAAACAGTGATTCATGAGGCACGGTGAACCAAGGGTGACTTATCATTGTCTTTCTTCGGATGTAGAACATGATTTACAATTTTCTTGAGTTCAAATCACATTTATTAATTACATTAGAAAAAATTAGGAATGTATTGGAAAATCTGTAGAAATTCTTACTCTGTATTTGTCCTCATTGTTGTTTACCTGAACCGTCCCATGTATTTCCTCTTATGAGAGCGTATAAGGAATCTTTCTAACGTTGAAAACAGTCACTACTAAAAAACAGAATCAACTTAGTCTTACAGAAATATGGTATTTGAACTTTCTTGAAAATTTTTATCACGAACCCTTTTTCCTATGTTTAGGAGGAATAAGATGAAACATTATTTTAATGTAAGTGCCTATACATATATTTTCTTTCCTTTATTACTGATAATGTTCCAATTAGTCCTTATTAATATCGTTCCTCACGTACTTGAAATTCTTATAGGAGCTCTTATCCTTTACGTAATGTGGATCGGGACGGTCATAATACTGAAACAACCTAAACTAACAAAACCAGTACATTCTCCCCCCCCCCCCCCTTCTCTAACGGGACCACCTTTAATTTGAAGTCAACAGCAGGTATAATTTTCTACAAATTATACACATAATTGACTTTAATTTATGTACATTCCTCTTGTTTAAAGTGCTATTATGCCTGTTCCAAATTGTTCCTGGAAACCGAGTCGTACTGCTGATACTGAAGGAATGGATCATGTTGTCCTTGGACGTAAAATAAAAGTTAGAATGGACATAATGCATAATAGAATACACGCGTGTTGATACGTTAAAAAATTAAGAAAAAAAAATATAGCTTGCAACATTAATTTTCTTCAAGCATTATTTCATTGTTTCTATCGGAGATAACTCTCATGGGGGTGCACATCTTCGGCAAGTATTTTTCTCTCCTGAGTAATATGCAGGTGCCAATCTAGAAGTTGGTTTCGGGGAGGTCTAATGCCTTCAAGGGGTCCGAGCAAGGGCGCCCATATGGAGAGCAAGGGGGCGCTCGCCCCCCCCCCTCCTAGCCGGAGAAAATTATACTATGCAAGATAGAAAACAAAAATAAAATGTTTATATGTACTTTCTACATTTTATTTATTTATTTATTGTCAACATACAAGCTTTGTGAACGAATTAGAGTGTCGATATTTAAAATGCTCATTTACAGACATTTTTTATTACAATATTTCTAAATGCGTTCGCAGACGAAGAAGACAGATCACATACATCCAATTCGATGGAAGTTCTACACATTTCATTGTAGGTAGTTACATATTCTCCAGATTGGTCATTTCATAATTATATTGTCCTTGCCTTTTTGCAGTGGAAGAGACCAGTGTTGTCTACGCGAGTTTTTAATGACGGGACACGAAACGGTAACAATGATACTAAGTCTGTGCAGTCTAAGCCATTTTGAATTATTTTCCTAAGAAATAAAGGATCAGAAATGCTACGTCTTTGCTCTAATGAACATAAGCATAGTACATTGTCTCTAATGTAGAAACGTTGTTAAATTTCCTTCCCATTCTTATTTCAAATGCTAGAATTTTAAAAGCTTCATTTGTAATATTTTTTATGTGACTGTTAAACGTTAATTTCATATCAAACGTGACACCAAGATTTTTTTTTCTACGTCGGGACTAGTTATGAATTTAAGAATTAAATCTATAAATCGTTTTATTTGTACTGAATGATAAAATTTCGTACTAATTGGAAGTTGATTGATAACGCACCAGTTAGTAAAGTTGCCTAAACTATGCTGTAGTTTTATGGCATCTTCATGGGATTAATTTTAGCATATATTTTAGGTCATCCGCAAATAACACTTTTTCATTATCTGGTAAGAATTGCGGAAGGTCATTAATGAACAAGAGGAATAACAACGGCCCAAGATTCGAGCCTTGCGGGACTCATGACAGTGCTATATATTCGTCAGATTTGTGTTCCTTAAATAGAACAGACCGTCTGCGATTAGTTAGATAAGAGCACATGAACCTAATCAAAGGCAGAGAGGAGTGATGGTGATTTAATTTACATAGTAGCACATTGTGATTAAGTCTCTCAAAAGTCTTTTCAAAGTCAATATAAATTGCATCGACTTGCCTTTCTTTGTCCAACGAGTTTTCAATAAAATCTGTAACAATTGTAAGGTTCGTTACCGTGGATTTTTTTTAAACAATGCCATGTTGTTTAGTTGAGGTAACTGCCTCTAAATGATTAATAATTCTTTGATATACAATCAGTTCAGAGAATTTTGCAAAGACTGGTAAGATTGCTATAGGCCTGTGGCTCGTAATTTCTCGTCTCTTGTTTGTTTTAGGTATAGGACAAAATAAAGCAGATTTCCAATTTGTTAGAGAAAATACATGTATTTAGTGCCAACTTGAATGCAATCAATAGGGAATATTTAAATTTATCAATACATCCTTTCACCATATACGAGGGTATACCATCAGATCTAACTGTCGTTTTGGATTTTAGATTCTTGACAGCCTTTCCTATTTCGTTCAAATGTATTTGAGCAACAGGCAGTATTCAGATTTGCTATCAAAATTACTGAACGGTTCAGGAGAGGATACAAATACTGATTGGAAGTACTGTGCAAACGTATTAGCTATTTCTTCATTCTTACGCAAATCTGACCTTGAAATTTTAATATATTTGGGGGAAGATGTTTTGTTTTGTTTTTAATAAATTTCCACAGTTAACCTGGATCATTATCGATATTATTTTCAGAATTTTATATGAAGTCTTATAGGCTATTTTTATGTCTTTCTTGACTTCCTTACGCAATCGAATAAATTCCTGATAGTAGGGTTTTGAATTTTCAATTGTGTATGTATAGACTTTATATAATCAATTGTTTTAACATTGAGCTTCCTAATAACGTCTTTAGTAAACCAGGACAGATACTTTGGGACAGATTTTTTTTGCAGGGGACACATTTGATAATTATTTCATATATAATATCTTAAAGTTTACTGACTAAGTCATTGACATTATTATACTCTTTTAAGCATTTCCAATCAACTTCCAGTATACTTTAGGGTAGGTTTAATGAACTTTATGACATGGTTCTTTTTGTGCCCTTAATTTAGTAAATATTATAGTGGTTATCTTGTTAATAACTTTTAGTAAATCATAGAAAAACTGTCACTTTATTCTTGCCCCCCTCTGAAAACCACAAGATGGGCGCCCATGGGTCCGAGGTCTGTCTAGGTGTGAAACTGACGTAAAATGGACATAATTTTGCCTGAGAAATTATGAAAAATAGAATTTCAATTGTTTACACAAAAATTTTTAATATTTTTCCTCCAAGTATTTGTTTCTCTTTGATTCCCTCCCAATTAATTGAACAATGTGAAAACACGTAGCTGTAATTTCAATCCATGGCATAATTGATTGCATCACTCCAAAACATTTGTGATTATTATACTAGAATACAATTATTATATTGTGTTTTAGTGTAATATTGTTACTCTGATAACACGTCAAAAGTGTTCTTGAAATTTAATTTCTCATTGGCGACTTTCTATGAATCTGATTATGCCCTACATGGGCAACTAGTTCAATCTATCAACTGACGACCTATAAAGATTATAATGTATAGAAAAAGTTTGAATAATATATAAGTTATTCTTTACTTTTATTTGTATTCTTTATTTTGCAGGCGCAGAGCGACAAATCTGCTACAAGTAATGAATGTGGATCATCCTCCTTGTACGGACCAGAAACGGCTGCTCCTAAGACGTTCCAGATAGAACACCCTGGCCTCCAGACTTCAATCCGCTTGGCTTTGAGAGCTCCTCCGAAAACCAGTTGTACTTGAATCAAAATCGCTTATGATGGCGTCTGATAACAATGTTTATTTAATTGGCGTACCAAATTAAGTGAGCAGGATGAAAGTAAATATATCCACAACAATGATAAGGATTTGAAAAAAAAAAAACATTCATCAGAAACTTTTAGGGATGAAGACACATGTTACTCCGGGAAGACGAAAAATATGACGCCGAAAATTCCCAGCTGATTATCAGACCGGGTCAAATTTCGGACCAGGTCACCTATGTTCGGGTTCAGTAACCCGATTACAGCTTGAAATCAAAGTGCATTTGCATAAAAATATATATTGTACGTACAAACAAATAAGACCTTGTTATACATGCACATACTAAGAAAGTTTTGTACAACACTTTCCACGAGAAAAAATAAAACATTTGTATCCACAAATACGTCGTTTATTGGACCCTCTAAAATCATCATGATTTTAGCGTATTCGAATATAACAATAATACGACGAGATCGAAGTCTCGTGCGGACGGGACGTGGTTAAGATGTTGTGTATTTCTTTCAGTATTTCTTCAGCTTTTATTCAGATTCATTTTGTAATTTACACTTTTCTTCAAAACAATTAAATAACGAAACTTCGATTTCTCCGTGTTTTACAGCAAGTATCATCACTGACGTCATCACTCCTGAGCTTTCTTTCGAAGAACATAATGATTTGTAAAAGCGCTCTTTAAAAAGAATGGTCACTTGTGAGTAGTTCGTCCGTTATAATGGAAGTACTAACAACAGTTTCATGCATGACATTTAAAAAAATATTGAAGTTCTGATAAATCATGAAATTTATGAATTAAAAAAAAAATGGGAATGTGAATATTCGCCTCCCACCAAGAGCGTACAAATGGCTCTCTCGTCTCACGTCAGTGAAGGACGTCGGTCGTCAGAGACAGGGATTCTGCTAGCATTTTGTTTTGTGGGGCAGTATAAAGTCAAAATTGAAAGGGTGTAAATGGCGTTTTGCACGATTTCTATTAATGTTTCGCCTTTAAAATTTTAAAGTTGGGTGGGGGGTGGAGGAGAGGTGAGTCTGACGGAATCACTGGTTAGAGACGATAATCCGTCAGGTAATCAATGTACCTCTGTTCGAAGACCTGAAATTGTTATACGAAGGGCGGGAAATTGTGGCTGTAGATAGATATATTTTTTTAACGACATTACCTTCTGACATAACAGGAAGGAATAAGGAAATTGTACAATAAATTATAAAAGAGGCTTTGAATAAAAAAGTATTAGGGAAAAGAAGTTCTTTTGTAAAGCATTCGTTCAGTTTCGAGCAACGGCAAGAGAGAAAGTTTTGTTGTGTTATTTACTTATTTATTTACTGTCCGTATAAACAAGTAAATAACAAACTTCAAGGAAGTACGTTTTAACAGAGGTATTAATTAAAAAATGTACGTGGATTATATTCATTTTAGTAGCACAGCAAACATTTTAATAACTATTTATTCAACCTATATAATTTAAGTAGGCAGCATCTTGCACTTCTGTCTCCAATTTTCATGTAAGTAAGAAAGCGACACATCAATCTTTATAAAAATGTGGCTGATTATTAAAATTGTTTCTAGTTCTCTACGCTAGATAGCTCTTCATGCATTCATATAAGGTTTTGCTTCTTGGAACTAAATATGTTTTAATCTGGTCATCTTAAATAAACTTTACTGAAAAATAAAAACGTGACACTAAACCTGTGTAGTATATTTGATTATGAATGATCTTATGGAACATTGTTACTAGAACTAAACGTCTTCTTGTTGTTCAAATGTCTATCCAGTTGGCTTAAATAAATAATAAAAAAAAAAAACACGAGATCTTCAATATATAATATTTTAGCAACTCGTAAAAGTTAGTTTACCAGAAACATGTGTTTCCTTCCTAGATTTTAAAAAAACATTCAGTTAGAAGCAAACAATTTTACATTTTCTTTACACGTATAACTGAAGCTTGACTTAACTAATTCAAATGTTCATATTTTGCAATTATTTCATATATTCTATGTTGGTTAACTTTTGAGTAGAAACTCCATTCTGTCACACTATAAAAAATTATCAAAAATAATCTTTTAAAAAAAGTGTATGGAAATTTCCAGTAACTTGACTGGTAGAATGCAAACATTATTGTTTTTATTGGGCGTATGGCTACGATAAAAATAAAACACACGTTTTATCTTTCTGTGTATGTAGTGTACACAAACTATAGCTGAAAACTTCCAATAGCGTTAAACAAAATTTCGTTTTAACATGTACAAGCCTCATGCACAGTCATCGCACATTTAGAACATCTTAATAAGATAGTATTCTTTTCAAAATAGTGCAATTTTTAATGAACTATGATTAGCCTACTGTTCTGATGAAGCCCTGGCTTAGACTTTTCTGTTTTCTTCTTGTTGGGTATTATTCTTGTCCATTCTGTTCCAGCACATCTTATTTCAATTCTTCTCGGCCTTCTTCTGTCAGTTCACTGGTTTCCATTTTATGACAATTTTTCTCCATTGTTCATGATTCCTGCTATGTCTCACACGTTACCAATAACACCAATCATAATATCACGACGGAATTTTACATAATAATGATGAGTTAATTCTTCTTTTCACTTATAAATAGAATGCTTCCTGATGCATATCAAACACACGACAGATTAAGGCTGAACATTAAAATTACGGTATTTGGATCTTGGAGAACAAAGGTGACTAGAAATTCTAAAGTTACGATTGAAACCATTTGCATAACTTCTATAATTGAAGTGGTCATTGTAGAAAGGGCACACACACGTTACATTAATTTCCTATACACGTGTGCCCTCTCTGCAATGACCAATTCAATTTTCTTCCCCATAGAGAGGCCTTTCTAGTTCAGTGTTAAAAAAAATTCAGTCATTTTCCTGGACAAAAGTTACGCAACTGTTTGCATGAAATATTACAAACTAGAATTGGAAACTTTTCATTTTGGGAAAATATTCAAAAATAATATTTAGATTTTCTTTTAGTGATACTGAGATTAACAATATTTAAACTATTATTTTTTTTTAAACTATTCTTTTATTACGATTTATACTAAAAACTACTTATTTTTCAAGTGTTCCCACCAATAATCAAAGAAGATGAAATACAAAGATATCGATAAACTTGTGAGAATATTTTGTCCAAATATTCTCGAAATAGCAAAAGCTATGTCATTTTGCCCAATAACATTACTAGAAATTACCAGGCAGTTAATTGAATGATTTGGTTAACTATTTTTTTTTTCTTCAGGAAAATGTCTGATTTTTTTTTTATCCCTTTCAGAGTATGTTCTCGAAATTAGTTAATTTGGAACCCTACTTCTTACTATCTCTTAAAATTCCTTAATTTAACGTGATTACGAAGCACAAGCCTAATATCATGAACATTCGTTGGAAAAGGAAAATTTCTTGTAGGTCTATATTGTGTTTCCCACTTCACAAGAAATTTTTATTTCTTCACAGAATATTCAAGTTATTAAGCCTGTCTTTGGTAATAATGAGCAAAATTTCTCAAAGCGCATACAACATTTGGGACTTCTTGCATACAAAATTAATAAATTTAAAGGGCTTATTTAAATACAATAGAATGCTAAGGTATAAGAATATAGACCTATCACAAGCCATTTCCCAAATTAACAATTAACACAAGTTATTTCAACTATTGCTTTCTGATACCAAGTAGACTATATATCCGGATTTCTTTCAGGTATAGTTTAAGGGAGCGAGAATGGGCGTCGGCAGGGAGGGGCAAGGGGACACTTCCCCCCCCCCTTGACTGGAGTTCAGATTTTATACCAAATACTATTATTCTATTTTCATATATTTGATGTATGTTTTTATGCTTTTCGCAGTATGCATTCCATAAGAAGCTGTTTGGAATTCTCCCTTTACATTTCCTCAACCATAATTATCTCAATGTATGTACAATAATCACAAATACGCCAATTTATATCCACCAAACAAACTATGTGAAAACATTGAAAGTAAAAACAGGAATGCTATTATTGTACTGTTATGTAAGTTTATTTCTTGGTAGGGAATCTGTGTTATGAAGTGGAAGCAGTTCGTCTAGAAAGTCAATAAAAAAAAATCTCTCTCTTTCAAACACACAGGCATTTATTATATCATTTATTATATACATCATCTATATACAAAGTTTAAAAAGAACGAGTAAGCAAATCGTAAGATACGCATTCTTTAAAATAATTTTAATTTTTAAAAATACCGAATAAATCACGAAAAACACGGAAATTTTGAAATGCGACTCATCTAACATTAACATTAATGAAATGAACGTTCTCATTTTGAAGCTAATTCTTTTAACCGAGATATTTGAAGGTCACTAACTTAAGCCGGCAGAGCCCAGGACTTCAAATTTCTCACCAATAACAAATGTTTTCAAATTATGGATTACTTCATTTGACAGATATTCTTAAGAATTATCCAACCCATTTTCTAAAATGCCATTGTTGATTCTGATTGGTCCATTATTTTTTTTTTACTTTTAAAATAGGCTGATTACCCAGGGCTTTAAGTTTGAAATTATTTTATATTGTTCAGAAAACTATTAGCAAGTTCTCCCCCTAGAAAGTAGGAAGGAAATAGGGTTTCGGGGAAATATGTATATAATGTTCTCATAATATTCCCCCCCCCCCGGGAAAATTCCTGGCGACGCCCTTAGGAGCGAGTAATCCAATTGTCACCTTAATGGAGATGTAATAATCATTTAGGATTACCGATAAATATAAAACGTTCGAGTCACTAAATTCTTGTCTTGTCGTTTCTGATTCTGTAAGAGAACATTGTGTTAAATTTCTTCATTCACAAATTTCAACATTGTTAGTAAATTCCAACCTGCAATGTTTCAAGTCATTGTCATGCGTATAAGTTTTGATGTAGAAAATAAATGATTCAAAAATCCAGATTGTAACAATTACGTGTATGTACTTGTAGAATCCACTAAGTTATTTACTAAAAGAATGATGAAAACATTCCAAATGTATGCTCTATTATTGTTCAAAATGAATTTCCAAAAAAAAAAAAAAAGTATTATGTTTATACATCTGGCTATTGAAAAAAGTCATTTGTAAAATTTTCTTTTTCATGACACATTTGTCATTGATTTTGTGCACTTGATTTAAAAGAAAAATTCTAGAAATATAGAAAATGTATTATTCATTATCTTAGAGTGTATTAACACATATTAATATTAGTAGACATTTTGAGATCCTCGCCTCAAAAATCAGTCTTTTCCTACTATACATAACAAAAATCTGATTCATTTATATCCTTATTAAACTTAAGTCAGCCGTGCAATAAAGTTAAAAAAAAATAATAATCTTCTCTCAATCGCCTTGTAACGTTTAGGAAGCTACAACTATCAAGTAACTGTATTTTATTGTTTTTTTCTTCTTTACCTTGGCCTACGTAGTGAAAAAAGAGAACAAGCCACCGTTTTAAAACGCACTAATGAACTTCATTTACGTCAGAAGACCACCTGTCGTGAAACATGAATTGTTGTGTCATTTTTCACGTAAAACACTCCTTCAGCTCCGCCTTCAAGGAAAGTTATCGCCTAACTGTCAAACACTCCACAACTCAACTGTTCCTGCCTTTTTTCCCGCCTATTTCCCCTCACACACACCTATATTTATTCAAAATAAAAAGGGAAATCCAGTAGCTTGCGACATCTACTGTCATATATTTAAAATACTGTGGGAAACGTTTCTTTTTTTTCTCTCTAATCCAAAGAAATGTTTCCATGACAAGCCTTTAATTATACAGGAAGCAGACATACAAACATGGCTGCTGCTTCAATAACAAAACACAACTTCCACTCGTTCTCTCAGAAGGGGCGGACTTCAAAATAGTACGGAAGAACATATTTAGATGTTATTTTCTCTGGTGAATTCACAAAAATATTGATACAAAACATACATCGGAACACTAACAAGATAAAATGAGGTGATGTAAATCTCTTGGCAACGAACTGCTCTTTATAAAAAAAAAAAAAAAAATATATCATATTTCTGGCAAATTAACGTATGATAGGTTAATTCTAGAGGAAAGGAGTCAAATATGGCATATCATTTACATTTTGGCTCTTACGTCAGTCAAATTTATTTTCAAGTGTGTGTAATGTACATAAAGAGTTTTAGTGTTTAATGTTGTGTAATTATTGAGAATATTAATCACATCGGATTACACAATTAGTCATGATATACGAAAAATACAAACACTGCACAATTTCGGACATGGCAAATAGGGTTACTAATATGCCATACATGTAACTGCTGTAAACAACACAGTTTAATAAGCTGATAAATATAACCACTTTGCGTTATATAATATTAGAAAATAGTAGAGTCTATGTTATTCTTTTGAAGTTGTATAGTCTTTGCCATAGACCTAAGAATATAACTAATTCCTAGTCTATTTACAAATATAGAGAATTAGGCCTACATTTACATTGACTTGAAGTTATGGGATTAAATAATTTACCATTTAATATGTCATGATACATCTAGCGTCCATTCGATATCTAATACGTCTGTGTAGATTAAATTATGGCTAAAAATTGAAAAAGACTGATTTGAATTTGTATTTATTTAAAAGCATTTAGGCATCTATGGCTCAGGCCGAGAAAAATATGTACGCAAGATGAATATTCACTGTTATCAGTGCTGGATTAAGTTATTTGGAGGCTCTGGGCAATTGAATTCTGTATTGGGCTAAAGATTCCGTTAGGATCTCTGTTACCTATTCCCACAAGTCGTAGAAGTAAATTTTGGTGAGGACCCTGAACGAGTGGGGCCCTGGACTGCAAACCCTTTAGATTCTCCATTAAACCGGCTCTGACTGTTATGTTAAATAGAATTTAGTTCTCAAGGTGAGAAACAAAATTTATTTCCTGATGAGAGAAAAGTGCAAGTAGCCTATATATTTTCGGTTCAAAACAGTTAGAAATTTAGCCAACCTTATAAAGTACTCTATTACAGCAAAACTTGTACTACAGAATTTTGGACGTAAGTAAATATTATTCAGAACTGACAACAATGGTTTCTCCAGATCCAGAACAAGATACAATTAGCGTTTTGAAACTACTTACTTTACTATCCTTTAAAAATTCAATCTTCACTCACAGACTAAAAGTTTATATTTAAACCTTCAATTAAATTACCTTTCTAGGAAATATTTCTCAAAACCGGACATTAGGCTAGTAACCGGACACCGGACAATTGCCCTAAAACCAGGACTGTCCGGTTCAAAACCGGACGGTTGGCAGCCCTACGTCCACCCGCGAAGGTTGTTGCACAGAAATGTTGTTAATACTTTCTCGCAGAACTTTAGGTAAAAATTAAGATTAAAAAAAAACGGTAGTGTTCACAAACTAATAGCAGTTTTGTCTATGGATGGAATCATCGGTTTAAACGCTATAATCACTAGATTTATTTTTAGCCTGGTGCTTTGGAAGTCTTAATGAATTTTATGAAAAGTAATATAATTTAACGTTATTTTACCACTTTAGAATATAATTCTTTAGCGAAATTTTCAGAATGCTTTACCTATTCAGAATACTACAGCATATATAGAACAAAATATTTTCTTTCAGTCAGATATTGAAACATTTTACTAGATTAATTTGAAACTTTTTTTTCCTAGTCTGGGAACTTTAATAACATTCAATTGAATTAGTAACTTTCCTAAAACGCCCTATACCTTTCCCTTTCACAAATTTCAATACTTCTTTTGAATTTTACGCAAATAAAGAGTGTAGGTAGGATAATTCTATTGAGCGAGAGACAGAATGAGAACAGTTGGAAAGAGAGGAAATAGGATAACAAGAAATTAAAAGTAATCAAGTACATAAAAGCAGCAATCCTATTTAAAAATTGTCAGGTTTCCGGTGTACCCATCTGCTCTCACAGAAAGGCTACACTCAAGACAACCCGAGAATGAGAAACTGGAGATGAAACAGTAGTACTCCTTAAAATCTGTGATTGTTCCGAATTCTGTTCTTTATCTATGTTTATGAATTAGCTGTAATGCTTAATCTGTGTTTGTTCCTAATTTTGTTCTTTATCTGTTACTCTGAGCATGTGTCTGCCTATGAGACAACAATACCGTACTCCTTAATCTGTGTTTGTTCGAGTCCGTGCGTTTTGCTACCGTGCAATTTACGACTCTACCGAATATCGTGCGCTTTGCAACCCTTGAAAAATGAATCCTGCGTTTGACGACCCATCTACGTATTGTAGAGTCGGCAATGTTTTGAACAGTTAAGTTCAATAATGATATTACATCTTAACTGTGTATTAAGCCACATCGCTCGGTCCCTCGGAAGTCTGAGGTTCCGCAAAGCTAACCTAAGGTGACAATTTCCATTCCAGAACCAGCTTTCAAAAACTCGCTGCAAGGAAGCAACAGTAACTCGAATTTCCAAATGCAATACACACACACACATGCCGAGCTATCCCATAAGTAATATCGAATGTGCCATGACCGCTGCAATGACGACATCTGAAGAGCGAATAGTGAAGTAGACGGTACGGGCAATAACTGAGTCATATAGGGCACTTGATTGTGCAGTAGTGTATAGAATTGAATTGCTTTTATAGTCTTTAGGCATCCAAGGCTCAGCCTGGGATAGGGTAGGGGAAAGGATTCGGGAAGGTGTCGGCCAGAGCCAATGTTGAAGGTGCCATCTCAGTATTTGCCTGGTGTCACTGAGGGAAAAACCTAGGAAATCCTGTCAGGATGGTCGGCCGCTGGGATCGAACCCACGACCTCCCGAATGCTACGCCAACGCTCTACCACTAAGCTACGGCGGTTCAGTAGCAGTGTGTATAAGGAGAACGATCTACTCCACGTTTTGGAAGTGCGTCTTGTATTTGATCATGGCACTGTCAGAGGACCACATAAGGCATGTCATGCTGTATGAATTTCACCAGAGACAACCAGCCAGCGCAGCGGCACGAAACATCAATGCCGTATATGGTCAGGGTGCTATGGATGTGGTGGTTCCAGAGGTCTAGGTCTGAGGACACCAGCCTCATAGATAAGCCACGAGAAGGGAGACCACCTTTCCGGAAAAACACTGCAAAATGAGGTTGACGTGCGAGCGAACAATGACCGAATTCCTTGCCTCCAAAACCGGTAACTTCTTTCAGCGGGGGATTCAACAACTGGTTGCCAGGTGACAGAGTCTTGCGGAGTCCGATGAAGGCTATTTTCCGGACTAACGGTAGTGTTCCAGGTAAGTTATCGTTCTTTTCCTCACGGTGCAAAAATACTACATTACTTATGGGATAATCTGATAGAACGAGGAATAAACGGAGACAATACTAAATAAGGAGGCAAAACTACGAACAGAATGAAAAACAGTAGAATCTAAAATGACTTTAACTAACTCGCCTTCGCTCGCTTCCGCTCGCTCGGCACTGTTTCGTGTTTGTGCGTGACATTCACGTGGTTTTATATTACATTCTGTATTAAGTTGGTTTACCACATATTTGTATATGTGAAATAAAAAAAATGAATTCCGTTGTTTCCCAAAATGAACTGCGAGTTGCCGTGACTCAGGCGGTAGTACGTCTGGCTGCGGATCGGGCTCGAATCCCGGTCAGAACGCTGGATACTTTTCTCACAGTGTTCCCTTGACTGGCATTGTGAGGTGCACTCAGCCCCCTATCAAATTGAGTACCAGAGTGGCTTGGTATTCCTGAGAATCTTGGAAGGCAAAGAGGTCGGCCGTGAAACTGACCACCCCACGTCACTTTGTACAGTAGGTCGAGAATATGTCGCTACCTCCATATCTCCTGTGTGACATTTACGATGCGTGGATATCGCACAGGAGATATCTTTACCCAAAACTAATTCCCTTTCTTCTGAAATTGTAGTAACTTGCTCCCAAAATAATTGTCCTAACCAGCAATATGCAACAATCTTCTTACATGTATTAAAAGATAAGAAACTATCAATCTAGTTACCAGTGCTAACAGTGTCATCATTGGCATTTTAATATTAATCAGTATTAATATATTTAGGGTCGCAAAATGCACGGATCGCAAAACGCACGCCGCCGTTTGTTCCTGATTTTATTCTTTATCTGTGACTCTGAGCATGTGTTTGTCGAACAACAGTACATCTTAATCTGTGTTTGTTCCTTGAATTTGTTTTCTTATCTGTGACTTTGAGCATGTATGTCTATGATACAGCAATATTCCCTAACATGTGTTTGTTCCTAATTTTGTTCGTCTGTGACTCTGAATATGTGTGTCTACTGTCTGTGAGATAGCAGTACTCCTTAATCTGTGTTTGTTCCTGATTTCGATTCTTTATCTCTGACTGAGCATGTGTCTATGAAACAGCAGTTTCTGATTTTGTTCTTTATCTGTGATTCTGAGCATTCGTATGTGTCTATATGAATTAATTTGGACTTCCTGATATTTTTTCACAAAATGGTATCTTATTGTTATTACTGAAAACTTTTCTCCAGATTTTAGGCTAATCCAAATTTGGAAAATAAAGTTTAATTAGATTACATAATTATTGGCAATTTACGTTATGAAAAGTTAACTTCGCCCTACAGAATCATACACTGTTGAGCGGGTAAACAGATGATAAGAACAATACATAGCCAAACAAAATAGTCCCTATAGAGTAAAATAAGATTCTTGATAATTTTCTTGACGTAAACATTAAAAATAACTACAATTAAGTTCATAAAGATATGACAAGAATAGCGAGGTTATGCACCTAATGTTTAGTAAATGTTATTTTTCAGTTTTGATCTGTTTTACATTCATTCGAAAATTCTCTCAAAGGAAATTGGGAAACCCCGTCTTCATCTGTTCTGTTTATCTCAGAACAAATTAATTCGGTTTACAAGGTAAAACTTTGAATTTTTCCTTTTTTTCGTACAGCACTGATACAGATTAACAAATACAAGAGCAGTTAAAAAAGAAACCGATTTTAAAAAAATGAGAAAATTGCAATACTCACCATTTAGCCGGACCTGTCTCATTCAAAGTACTCCTCTCTTCTGTACTGGAATGCCTACTGCAACTCCAGTTTCGGAATGGCTTGGAGGTTCTGTAGCGATTTTGTAACTAGTTGGTGCGATCTAGAGTTCTGTCGGGCACAATTTGATATAAAATAGACTGTTAAAGTAATGTTTGTAATATTGCAAATCAACACGATACAGCCAAGTATCGTTTAAGCGCTAGATATAGAGACTGAATCGCTATACTCCCTATATATGCACAAAAAAAATGAGTAAACCTGTTGTGAATTGTTGCGAGAATTAAGTGAGGTATCGTTAATGAAATTCTTGTTTATCTTGACTCCTTGTGAGAGTATGAATACAATGATATTTTATTGTATGCAGAATACTTCTTACACTCCACAAAGGTTTTGAAGATATATAAATTGTGACAACGCTTTGACTCTATATCTAGTTCTGAGTCTTTTTATCATTTATCATTAACAGAAAATACTAATGTTCAAAGGTTCAATATATATATATATGACGTAAATAAATGTATTTCATGAAATTGATCGCTCACTGAATAATTAAATAAAAGGTTTCTCCCCTGTATGAGGCTTTCTCTCCTGAATGTATATTGCTAAAAATAGTACCTACTAGCTAGCAGTACCTTTGGAATGGGAAGAATCTCGTGACGTTTTACTCCTAAAAATATAATTCGATGGGTTACACTATATATGATGGAAGTATGTTTCTGCTAGTACAAATATAACAGGTAAGAATTTTCTTAATATAATTCTATGTCTCTCTACACAACGTAGTTCTGTGTAGATTTGTTCCAAATATCACATTTCAAGTAATGTGTCACTTCTCTCTGTAGTAAGTGTACTTTTCTTATTCATTGTGTGTATTACTTATGATTAAACTAACTTTCTTACTACCTTTACACTTGAGCTCCTTTGGACATATATACACTTCAATTTTCATAGGTGGTAAGTATTATAAAACTTTTCTTAAATGCACATAAATATTTCGTAACTATAAATGTCTTGCACTGTACATTAATCTTTCTGAAATGCACGTTCTTCTTTACTTTTACACAGTATGCGAATTAACGGGGGGGATGTCTTGATTTTCACCTGGAGACAAATTATGAAGAAGAAATGGGAATACAATGGGACGGTTCACCAGCTATTCATTGATTTTAAGAAAGCTATCAGAAGGAAAAAGTTATACAGTATCCTAATACGATTTGGAATTCCAAAAACAACTTGTTCAACTAGTCAAAATGTGTCTCAGCGACCCCATAAGCAGAGTACGGATAGGGAATAATATGTCAGATAGTTTCAAGATTCGCAACGGATTGAAACAAGGCGATGCCTTGTCACCACTACTGTTTAACTTTGCGTTAGAATATGCGATTCTGAACATAAGAGAGGACAAAAAGGGATTGTCATTGAATGGTTTAAATCAACTGTTTGTATACGCGGATGATGTAGATTTAATAGGGGACGATATAGATGCACTACAAAGTAACACCGATGTCTTAGTAGAAGCGTGTGATGAGATAGGTCTACAGGTAAACATAGATAAAACAAAATACATGATAAAAGCAGAAACACAGGGAATGAAAGAAATA
>JAGDQP010017925.1:20150-37547 GCA_022664845.1 Lepisma saccharinum | reverse complement strand
TTGACTTAACCCTCGTTGGGTATAGAAACACATAAAAAAAAATAATTCTGGAATATTTCAAAGAGCACTCTATCTCCTTTCTCAATGGAAAAGACAACAAAAGAAATGGTCTATGCATACGATTTTCTAGTCTATTCTTTAAAAAAAAAAAAAGAGCACATTTTCTTATGACAAATTAGCATTCTAGATGGCACTAAAAATATTTTGGTAAAGTTGGCTATGTAGACGCAAAAGTTACCTATCTGTGTAAATTACACAGCATATTTTGTACCCGAAAAATATTGCTTAAAAGAAGTGTAATATCCTTACATAGTGCTTTATATCTGAAATGTTAAAATTGAAAGGAGTTCCCTTGTTTTCTGTGTCACTATTATAACTCTCTTTTATATATAATTTTCTAATTCATAAAGAAATACATACCATCCCATGCCCTCCTTGCTTCTAAGGTAGTTAAGATCTGTCTTGCTTCAGTGACATCTTTTCTGGATTTGGTGTACAGTAAATACTTAACAAATGTGATAGCTTGTCTTGTCTGAGAAATATTTAATAGAATACGTAAACTTGTTCAGTAGTTAACTGTTTTAAGTATTTAGTTAAGTAAATTTAAGAGAATCATTTTCAAAATTTTTCTTGTCTCTGACTTACCTCTATGGATACCCAGAATTTTCAGTTTGGGATGGTGTAAAGTCAAAATTGCGAGTATGTAAGTGAAGTTTTGTACGGTTTCTATCAATTTTTCACAACAAAAATGTTAAAGTTGTGGGAGAGAGTGTTGCCGAAACTTTGGGGGTAAACACCCCCATCCCTCACAGGGGGGCGTCAGGCGGAATCACAGACCCAGGGGCTCAGCAAGAGGAGAAGTCACTGAAACAAGGATTGTACTTCCTGGTAAGTCATCTATATAGTGTCAGAGTTTCTGTAACGTCATATTTTTGTCCTGGTCTATTTAATACACCGCTAAGTTAATTTAAACACACGAAAACATATTTTTGGTAATATTCTATTATAAACATATTTTTGTAATATTTTATAAAGTTTTGGGTTTATCTTATATTTTGTCTGAAACACATTATAAAGAGCATATTTTTGCTCATATTTTATTACATTTTAACTTTAAGTCATATTTTGGCCAAGTTCTGGTATAAAAAATATCGGTATAAAAATCCCTTTGGGGGTAAAGACAAGAGTGACGCAAGAATTCTACTCACAAAAGAAGTGATATCCATTTTGCGAGTTACTTTCTTTGTGTCACTATAACGGAAGTGTTTCCTTTGTAAAATTAGGAGATTTAGTATCTTTCGGCCACAGTGACACAAAGAAAGTAACTCACGAAATGGCTATCACCTCTTTTGTGAATAGAATTCTTGCGTCGCTCTTCTCTTTACCCCGAAGGGTTTTTTATACTGATATCACTTATTTTGTAAGGCTGCCTATTAACAAAAAGTTTATAGTCTTCATACAAAAGGCCGATTTTGGGCCGTATCTCGAAAACGGTAACTCCCATCAACAAAATAAGCTTCGATTTACTCCAACTTGTTGGGGCCCGCAATTGACACCCAAAATCCCCGGTACCAACCACTTTGGGCTAAACCAAAAAGACAGACAGAATGACGGAGGCCCTTTGTGAAAATTCTGTGATTGGGCTAAAATGGTCATAACTTTGGGCTAAAATGGTCATAACTTTTGAATCTCCTCACCGATTTTGACGTCTGATACACCGTTTGAAAGGTTTTGAAGCGTAGATTAACATTCCGCAAGATTCGGCAGCCTATATGATCAGTGGTAAGTTCTATCACCAGAAATGTGAAACTTTTTTTATCAAATCGCCTTAGGGGTCCCAGGGAGGTCCTACCGATCCATTTTTTTTTGGTACTAGTATGGCAAAGGGCTTTCAAATGCAACTTTAAGAATTAAAATCGGGCTTACATTTTGCTAGATCCGAAATTAGCTGTATATATGTGATGCCGCTAACAGACTCGTTGCTTAGCGTCACTCGAAGAACTACCGTTCATCATGATATATTTGTTTCACCACATATTGTTCAAAAAGTTGTTTTTGTTGCTACTACGAAGGATTTCTGTTTGTCTTCTCATTTCTATGCCTTTAGAATATAACGATTAAGTTAAGGGAAATAACGGGACTCTACAGGAATGGGTTGTGAGATAATGCAAAAGGTTAATGGCTTGTTTATTTGGTTCAACGTTCTGTCA
This sequence comes from Lepisma saccharinum, assembly GCA_022664845.1. Lineage (NCBI taxonomy): Eukaryota > Metazoa > Arthropoda > Insecta > Zygentoma > Lepismatidae > Lepisma > Lepisma saccharinum. The sequence continues at coordinate 35,337 of JAGDQP010017925.1, read as the reverse complement.
ACAAGTGAATGCTTATGTTTCCTCTATTTGCAAATCATTGTAATCGAGATCGTATTTTCAACAAATGATACACTGTAAAAATATATAGTGATTTTGCAATGAAATCAACCGCAATGATACCACCGTAAAATAAACAATAGTATGAATGTAAAAAATATTGGTAAGGTGAACTCACTCTTACTACAACAGTAGTGTCACCGTAAAAAAAAAACTGTTTAAAAACACGCTTTTCTTTAAAAAAACAAAACAATTCGTACTAAAAGGTAAAAAATAATATTGTGTTCAAGAAAATTACTTTAAAAATCAATTTATGCATGACTAAAAAGAAAAGCATGAGGCGCGCTCTCATATACAGTCCCTTCATAAATCCTTCCATTGGCGCGCCATATGCTTTTCTCTTTACTCATGCATAATGAGATATTTTAAAAGTAATTTTCTTGCAAACAAAATTATTTTATACTTTTTGGTGCCAATTGTTTTATTTCTTTTTCTAAAGAAAAGCATGTTTTTAAAAAAGATTTTTTTTAGGTTTTAAGTGTTCGGATAATTTTTCTTTACTCTATGTATTGTAAGCTAATTTTTTGTCACTCAAATCCTAAAGTGTTCTGCAACCAGTCAAACGCAACATAGTGGTAGGTTAGTATTTATTTTAGGATAAAGAAGTTCATATTAAAAACATAACATATGCTTTTAAAATAAACAAATATATAAAAATATATTAAAGTAACATTGAATATTGTATTATCACCTGACTTACGTCACTGTGCAGAATTTCATCAATGTATGTCGACGGGAAATGAGGTAAATTCTAGCTTGTGCGGGAAAAACAGTATAAGTCAGAAATTAGCCAAAATGAGATAAGTTAACATTTTGAGATCTGTATGTGAAGTCAATTCTAAATGTGAGTTGAATAATCGTTTCTTTGTACTTTTAGAATAAATGGTATCTTATGTCCAATCGCGAAAAAAATCCATAATTTAAGTGAAAATTAATTTTATTTAAAATAAAAATAAAGTGTAGCATTTCTAAGCATTCTGGTGTGGTTCGAGTCGTATGTAAGCTTGAAATTCGCCTTTTATAGTCCTTATGTGATGATAGGTCCTTAGTAATGTAAACCTAAACCGAAGGGATAGACCAAGAGTTCTAACAAGGTGTTTGATTTGTTCGTTTCATATTACATGCGAAATTTTAGGAGAGAACGTAGGAACCCAATTCACATTATAATTTGACAATTAACATTACAAATTATTTATTATGGTAATACACATGAGAACGAACTCACAGGGAAGAGAACATCTAGTTTTTGTTTACAAAACAACAAATGTTGTTTCGTAACATTATCTACATAAAATGTATTTGTATCAATTTAATTTCTTTACAAATTTCCAGAAACAGTTTATAATTAATGACTATCAATTTAATTTTATTTAAGGCCTGTAGGCAACTTTGGCTCAGGCCAAATGGTCGGGTATTGGAGAATTAGTGGAATGAAGAAAGTAGGAAGAAATGGTGGAACCCCGAGAAAACCCACGTATACGGTGTTTGTTCACCACCATAAAACCCACTTGGCACATGCCGAGATCGAACCGGGGACCCTACGCACAAGAAGTGAGCACTCTAATACCACCAAGCTATCGCGGCCTCAAAAATAGCTCTCATACTTTATGGAATATTGCCCTAGGGTGTTCCCAAACTAAAAGTACAATTTTAAAGACTGAAAACTGTCATCGAAATGTTAAAATATATCTTATTAAACTTAAACGCTAGAAAATATCGTTTGGAAGATGTAGCCTGGAGAAGAAAGAGGCGATTGCCATTATAAAATTAGCAATTACTTAGTAAAAGTGGAAGATACAGATATCATTTTAGAAGGAAAGCTGATACATAAAAACATTTTAAATCATTCCTATATCGGACTTTGGGTGTATACTCCTCGGAAACCTTTCATTCATCGTGTATCAACGAAAGTAATGTAGAAGTTTCTTACGTGTTATCCTTCCTGTGTAAAATGCACCGTCATAACCCACCTTCTCAGGAAAAGGTTCCTTCTTTTCAAAATTATTACAAGTTGTTGTAATTGCCTATTTTTCATGGTCTGGTGGACCTATTTGAAAATGAAAACTAACTTACAAACTGTTTCAATGCCTCGCGTTATTTAAATTTAAAAAAAAAATCGATTTAAATAAAAAAAACATTTTTTTTTGTAATCGTTTATTTTTTTTAACTCTGCAACAACCAATAAAAACCTCACATATGTTACGTAACGATGAAGCAAACTACCATTATGAAGCAAGACAACTAAACAAAATAATTATATGAAAAAAGAAATACAGTTTTGTTTGTTCACAATTTACAACGCTTTTCGAGAGAGATTATGGGGAAAGTTGTATCCTTGGCCTTACATGAAGGCACCATACTGAAAGCTGACAAAAAGAAAATCAAATAAAACTACTGTACATTTAAAATTCGTCCAGTTAGAATTTGAATTTATGTATCATAACACCTTCTCCACAAAAAGAGGTACGTTAAGAAAACAAAATATTGAGGATTACGTCAAATTAAAGCTCTTAATCCCGGCGTACTCGTCTCTCCTTTTGGCAATAGTGTTCTACCGAAAGTGACTGATTCTTGAATGAAAATATAGCTTTCTATATTTGTCCCTACCTTGCCTTTTCCTGTTGTTGTGATTCTCTATTTTAGCAGCATGTATGAGTTATGATCATCATCGTTTTCCTGTATTCCCTTTCATCCAGTTCCACCCTTCATGACGTCTTATCAACGTAAACAATATCCCATTCCATGTGTTTTATATGTCGGTTCTAGAAGTCAAGTGGCATTGACGAATAAAAAAGGCTCGAGATAATCTTTCATACATAAACCGATATATATGTGACATCCGCGTGTTTGTTTTTAATCGTTGACATGTTTCTATCACTCAAAAACATTATTGGTGTTTATTGGCACTCCAAAAGGAGTAATAGAACACAATTCCAGTGCTGGGTAACACCTATTCTAGTGATTGTCAACACCATCCGGGGTGTCCAACACCGTTTCTGGTGTTGACAAACACCTCTACCGGTATTCAGAAACACCGTTAGGAGTGTTAATAAACACCATTGAAGGTGTTCCCTAACACTTCTAGCGGTGCACTTTAACATTCCTAACGGTGTTTCAGAATACCGGTAGAGGTGATTGTGAACACCAGAAACGGTGTTGACACCCCGGATCACTAGAATATTTGATACCCAGCACTGGAATTGGTGTAGAGCTAGAGGTGCTCTATTAGTACCAATAAACACCAATATTATTTTTTTGAGTGAGAACTAATTACTGTTTCCATCGTCTGACCGCTATCAACTGAATATTGAAGTTCTTTCTAGAAAATTTTCCTTTTTCCTGAAATAGATGTTTGTCAAACAACTTATGAAAAGTTATTCCGCTAAATATAGTTCGTACGTAACAAAACAACTCATATTTCATTAAACTTTGTCGTGCTCCTGTTTTCCAACTTCTCCAAGTATGAGAAATATGGTTAGATTTATTTGTTCATAACTTTCCATAAATTAAAGTTAGGTGTGAAAAAAACAACAAAAAAACTCGTGCAACATTGCATTCTTCGTATAATTGTAATTTGATTTTATGCATTGCAACCTCGTAAAAAAAAGATAGCAGCCACCAAGATGGTGATTTTTTGGTTGATGTACGCAAAAGCATAATTAATCTTAGGCGTAACGTCTATTTTTGCTCTGAACAACTCAAGTTAAATTTTATAAGGGTGCTAAAAGAATTTTTACTAACTTGGAACTTATCTTATTTTTTTTTAAAGAGATCATAATATTTTTTGTTAAAGCAAAATTTATTCCTTTTTTTCTTTTTTGTAAGACACTGAAGCATCACATACAAAATTTATCCCAAATAACATGTGTAGACCATTTTCAAAATTAAATCTGAAAATTTCAAGCTTTCTAATTGCTAAATCACCGAAATCAACACCGTTTCAATGTTGATTTAACACTAAAAAGTGGTACTTACCCTGAGACATAAGAAAGTGTTGAATTAATACCGTCATTTTTTACAGTGTAGGAATCGTCCCAGCCTTTGCTTGGTTGTATTGCTCTCAGTCAGGACAGCTTTAGGAATCCCAACTATGTTAGTGTTGAATACGAGACACAAAGGCAAATAGAGATATCGTAGGGAGTTTCGGGGTCGAAGCATCGAATGCATGAATTTAGGATATATTTGTGACATTAAAATGGAATATTATACAACGATACAATTAAATATTTGTGAAAGCTTTAGTCATTACGTACCGTAGAGTAATATCAATTGGTTTATTATTTCTACTATTTTCATTCATCATTCATACACGTTCATATCGATATTTACGAAATTAACTTCCATTAAATAGCTAAATATAAATTTTGGGAAGCTCAACGCACCGAACATGGTTTAATTTTTGGCTGGACAGTAGAGAAGGATAGTCATGGTTAGTTCCGGTTAATCCGGATCAGTTGGCAGCCCTAGACAGCTTATGTGAGCGGGATGTGAACACACGACACCTCCCCAGTGCAACAGAAGTCAACGAACATAACCACTAGACCACGGAGGCTAGGGGATAATCATTGGGATTTCAAATTGGACAATACAGTACTCTTATTTTAGTATCTTCTCCAGATATTACTCCTCATAAGTATTTTATTATTAAAAAAAAAAATGAAAACAGAACTACCACATTCCACAATACATCTATTATTAAAAGATAACTTATGTCAAACACTTGCTTTTATTTGTCATCTGTTCTGTTTCGAAAGAGAAAGAAACTAATTTTATATGTTGCATGTCGTTATTCTAAAACCAGTTTTCCACAAGTGAATATTCACATCCTTCAAAGCCAACTATTTTGTTTTATTATTATTTTTTTTTTGTTTCGTTTTGTTTTCGGGAGAAGAAATGATTCTTGACGTGTTACATCTTAGAGCTATTTGCATGTCTAACCTTGCGTCATGGCCTCTCATGCTTACTTGTATTTTGAATTACATATGCTTACACGCATGCAACATAATTCCGAAATCTTGTTTGAAAAAAACAAAAAAAACAATGATGTTTCCAGATGTGAGATGGCCAAGAAGAGGATGAGAGGAAGGGGGGAGGGTAGGGAGAGAGAAATAAAGCAAACTAAGACACAGGAAAAGAGATAAATACACAAATAAATAAATAAATACTATTATTATTATTCAGTTTGTGTTCACTAGAAGCAGAGCTAAGAGTTATGAATTGTTGGTAGTTGATCTGATGACGTAAATACGATAATTGCGTTCAAAGTCATTTGAATGAAGCGTCACGATGTGGATTACTAAAAGAAGAAAAACGTTTGTAAGATTTCAGACATCCATCTTTGCAAGCAGTAATTTTGAACGCAGCAGAATCTTTTATCAGTTTGATACATTCCATGTCACCATCTCAACATTACGACCTATACCAATAAAAAAGGAAGTATCTACATATCTTTCGCGTATGAATTTTCTTCATAATTAAGCAAAGTCAGAGTGAATAGAATGAAGCCTTTACAAATAGCAGAAATCGTCTGGATTTGCTAAGTCCCATTACTTAGTAATTATAAGGTTCCTATTGACAGTTGGCACTGGTCAAATCCATTGTATTGCTGTTTTAAAGTTGACTATACTGAGAAACCGTAGAACAGTTGGAAGAGCGTTGAGTTTGCATTCAGGAGGTCTTGGGTTCGATTCCAGCAGCCGGTCATCCTGACTGAGATCTTTCAAGCGTTTTTCTTCACGCATACAAGACTAACGGCAGGAAAGTACCTTCAAAACTAAGCTCTGGACTACATCCTTCCCACATTGTTTCCCTATCCTAATCCCCACTTGAGCTATAGTTGCATGAAAAACATAAACGAAATTAAAATTAAAAATTAAAGGTGACTTCATTGTCCTTTTGTGGTGTTGGAGTTTCCATGAGAAGTTATGGAGGTTCTAGATTAATGCCTTTCAACAACAGACATGGAAGATACTAAAGATTGACTAAAATATAATTAAACTACTTGCATTTTTATACAAACCTGGTTACGTCGCAACTTTAAACTACAGTACCCTGTTGTATATCCTTGTTATTATGTTATGGTTTCCATATTCAATAATCACTTACACGAAGACATTTGATGCACAGATTGAGTTATCTTTTCCGAAAGTTAAGATCCGGAATATGATTATTGTCTTTTAGGCATTTTTGGCTCAGGCAGGGATACACGAGGGGAGGGTATCTGAAAAAGAAGTAGACCAGATACTAGTTTTTGAAGGTATCATCCCGGCATTAACCTAGCCTGACTGAGAAAACCTGAAAACCTTTTACTGCTGTATATTGAGTTTATAAAAGTTTAGATTTCAAACAATGGAAGTTAGTGTCAGCTTAATTTTCAAGAAATTCTTCATTGTCTTACTTGATTTGCCGTTAGTGTTGTTTTTGTTTCTTTTCGTTAATCTTCAAGAGTTTCAAGGGATTTCTTGCGAATCAATTCAGTTACTACTGTACGATACTATATTTAAGTTAGGTTCACACCAAGGAATTTTTATATTCCATTCTGGTCCATTGAACGGAGTGGTTCGGACCCGCTTTACCAAAAAAAAACTGTACGTCGCGTCCTTTGAAACTCGGGACGTTTATAAGGATTGAACCAATGAAGAGATTTTGAACCAGCGAGATTCAGAAAGTACCATTAAGTTTCTATCAACGCGAACAATCAACAAGGCTTCGGAATAAGATACATGATGTATAATTCCATGTTATAGCAAAAGAATTTATAAGAATATTCAGGCTTCGTGGTCCAGATCCAGGCGATAACGTCGCGCACTTCTGATCGGTAATGAATAGGCACGTGGGTTCGAATCCCAATATTGACCATCCTGACTAAGGTTTTCCAGGATTTTACTCAGTTTTACTAGATGAATGCCGTGATTGTAACTTAAGGCTAAATTCTACGTTTCTTGAAAGGAGGGGAGAGATATACTGCTTTGTATACTTGTATCAAATTATTTGATTCCTTTACAAATTTGCTCGAAAGCAATTTATACTCAATGCAATGGAAGTATAAAGTTTACCTATATGTAAGCTAAAGGATGAAAATGCAAAGCTGCGTATCCACTATTGATTTTACTGCATTATATAGCTCTCATTGAATTTAATTTTATCTAAGGCCGTTGGGCAGCTTTGGATCAGACTAAGTGGATGATGAAGGGATAGCTGGCGGAATTAAGACAGTGGGAGGAAACGAGAGAACTCTGAGAATTGCCACGCACACGGGTTTTCTTCACTACAAAGCCCATATGACACGATCCGGGAACAACTCTGCGACCAGACCACGGAAAAGAGGTGAGCGCTCTACCACTGAGCGACCGCGGCTCCGGAATAGCTCATACTTTATGGAATATTGTTATAGGGTGTTCACAAATTGATAGTATAGTTTTGAGGGCCGAAAACTCTAACAAGGATTTTTTTTTTTTGCTTGAACAAAAATTCTGTTGCGAAAATATATGCGATTCTCTGACATAAGAAAGGACGATCATTCATCTGTGAATTGCTATCTTCCTTTCTAAACTGTCCAATAACTACTCGAATACTTTATAGTATACAAAAGACTGGAAACAATCTTGTAAGTCCTAAACGCGTGAAGGGAGTGAGGCAAGATATTGAATAGAAGTAACGTGGATGCTGCGCTACCAGATTCGGGAGATAAGAATCATGGCAACCATCTTGGAATTTGTTTGAGAATTTGTGATAGAAAGTGGGTCATGTGACATATCGTTTTAGTATAGCTTTTTTCAAGAAATCCAAATCTGAAGTCAGTTTTTATCTACCTTTATTCGTTTAGGAGATAGGGACCTTAAATATTTGGATTTTACGTTCTACAAGATGTGCGCAAAATGGTACACATTTGGGTGGGCGCACAAACCCAGTAATGTTTTTTTCAATTCCTTATGGACCCTGCGAAACACATTGGGTTCGATAATCGCGCATGTATAATTAATTCTGTTGCTGTATATAGTGAAGCTCGTTGATTTTTCACGATGCCTGCCTTTCATAGCTTCAAAGATAGAAATGAAAGAGCGTGAAATCTATGAAGAAGTGGGACACTCGGTGAACTCTTGCTGACTGCTCCAACATCCGGAATTGTACATCTATCTAATCTTGCACCTCATCAGCGTAGTGGGAAGCGCGCCATCTTGCTGGTAATAGAAAAAAATCCATCAGAACTCACAGTCAACAGTGTTCTTCCCGCCTTGGTGCCATCAACAGTGATCGATCCATTGAGAGGTTCCTCGTTCACCCGATCTGATGCGTCTTAATTTCCATTTTTGTCTCTCATGACTTGCATCTATGTCACTGGCCGGGATAGAGGATAGGTAGACAGGGTAGAAAAATAAATTGGACCTGGCCTTATTAAAAGTACCATCCCAGCATGCGTCTGGTGTGATCAAAGGAAACAGGGGAAAATCTCGGTTAAGAAGGCCAGAACTGTTAATCAAAATCGGTTGGTGTATCGTGAAAAATAATAAAGTCGTCTCAACATAATAAAGTCTGTAGATGGCCACGCTTACGTAAGAAAGGAAACATATTTAAAGAAACAAAAGAACATTTACATTAGTGCACCTCTAAACCAAAAAGACAAATGAATTACACAATACAACTCTATACCTAGCACTACAAACATTCGAAATAAGTACAAAGTTAAACATCTAAATCAAAATAATTTCCCACAGATACGACAAAAAGACAAATCACACAATAAGGGGCAACACAAGCTGAAAAAAAAAAAAACTAAAAGAAAAAGTACATAATGAGACAGACAGCTCTATCAATGCACACATCCAATACCTCCGTATAATTCCTAGCAAATACCAGAATTACAGCAATTAAACCAAACAAAGGACTATTTTTATTTTCACCAAGAACGAAAATAACCTGCCTTTTAGCTAAAAGTGTCCCTTCTCCTTAAGGCTAGGTTAGAAATTAACGGTTCAGTATGAGGGTGGGCTGAGTCCGCTACCAGGCTATGGCCCACCAGTTGAGAAAGTTTGCTCTGGACCTTTCATTTTTATTCTAGTTTTAAATTGTATTAAAATAATATCTCTAAGATTATGTCAGAATAGGTGACTGCATTTTAAGCAAACACAACCTAACACAACCAAAGGTATCATGCTAATGATTTATTTTTAATCGTGTCTTGACATGAAGGACCCCACACATGCAATATTAATAATTACCATAAATAAAGTGAAAATGCATTAAAATAAATAAAAAAAAAAAGTATTGCGATTTCTCGAGAAATGCACGTAAATAGAAGAGAACAAATGAACTCCTTTAACAACTGCATTTCAGAATTTTCTTCTTCTTCTTCTTCTTTGAAGTTACAAATCATTCAAACAACACGAGTGGTTTCAGAAAAATGCAGCAACCAATTATTGTCGAGTAAAGGATAAGGATAAAATATCTCAGTCACGAACTGTCTGTCTGTTAAAGACTGAAATTTAGAAAGATAACAAAATTATTTTAGCATATTTTTTTTTTTTTTTCAAATTTGTTTGCATTGAGCTGACGCACAATGTGACGTAAATGCAAGAAACATAGTTATTTCTATGTTGAAGCAAGGTCTCGTGCATACCCTTGGGTAAATATCAATCAAACGAATGCAGTTTTAGTATATATATTTGTATACAAAAACGAGGAAAAACTTGACAAAACTTAGAAATATTTGCATATAATCTTTGTTTAAACACGTAAGCTATATATATAAGGCAAGTTTTGAATGCACCGGTTGCTAATAATTTTGGAAGACTACTTCCTTCCAGTTGTAGCATTATTTTTGTAAAGAATTCTTCTTTCGACGGATAATGAAGACGACGGTGAGTGATTCGATTCTTCGTTATAGAGTATTAAAAGATCATTTTTTTAAAAAAATATTACTTCTGCAATTATATTAATTACTAGTAAGAACAAAGCTATGGAGATTATGAAATTTATCAGTGTATTGGCATTTAACTACTGGAAGTGTTTCGTATAATATTAACTTTGTTGACTTTGAGAAAGATCCCCTTTTTAGTAACAGAAGCTTCTAAGCAATCACTTTTTAGTAACAAAGCTTTCCCTTATTATTGTATAGTGAAACTCATGAATTCAAATATCACGCTTAGCGAGGAAGGTAATAGAACTGGAAGGTATTTATCGTCCTTTTTATAAGTGTTACTTAAGTTGAATATCACTCGTTTTCTTAAATAATCGTCAAAAATGGCCAAAAAAAATCGCAAAATAATAGGATAACAACAATCGAAATAGTTGACAGAGAAAGTTGTATATGTTTAATAATTTACCGTAGTAGGTAATTCCAATTTTTGTTTGCTCAACTCTTTGCGACATCTATTGACATTAAATTTCTACAAATATCAATAATTGAAATTAGTATTTTTTGTTTTAAAAAAGTACCGTTTCTACAGAAACTGGATTAGATAGAGGACTTCAAAATACGTGTAATGTATTTTTTTTTATTTCTCAGTTTACAAGGTTGCTGGTCTGAGAAGTGCCTTGCACAATATTTTGTTTCGTTAACGTTAAAAATACACCTACTTCCAGTTTTCGAATTTGAATTAATTTTTATGGCCTTTAGACAGGGGCGTAACTAGACCCAGATGGGCCCAGGGGTAGAGATTAGCCAGCGCCTTCCTCCTGGACCATAAAATGTAGGTCATATAATTACTTTTCTTTTTATTTTAGACATATAAACAGTAATGAACATGAGGTACATAGGTTCATACCATTACATTTAATAGGCCTAATTATATTTTATTTTAAGTTGTACCTTGTTTTCTATATTGTTCCTTTTTTAACCAGGCGGAAGAAAAGGATATTAGCCTGGGAAATTAATATAAATAAATAAATAAAATACTGTAATTTGAAGATAAGAATTTTTAATTTTTCCAAATTGATTACACTTTTCAAGCAGAATGAAATAACCCTTTGTAGAAGTTTTAAGTTTTTATTTGAAGTTTCAATGAACAACACAATCTTGTACCTTCATTACCTATTGAAAAAAAAATATACTTTTCCTTTTGCCATCATTCGGAGTCAATTTAAAATTACCAATATTTTTCAGTCTGTGCAATAAATAAAGTATTATCATCCATAACATAAAAATTAGCAAACGAAAATATTGTAGCTATAATGCATATCATTGAACAATAATTGACCTCAAAGAAGGCTAAATGAAAGAAACATAATGGTTATGATAAATTGCCCAATATATTAGGCTACATTGTGGTAGAAAGAAATAGTTGTAAACTCAAAATACAACCTGCAGACATAAATATAATATCAGCATTATTGTCATTACATGAACAATATGCGGTTTCAATTTATTTAAAGGAATTTTTTCTTGCTTTCTTCTGTCAGGGGAAAGATTAATTATTTTTGAAAAATCTAATTGTTTTTCCCTCTCATTTTCGATTGAAAGTAGTGCCAACCGAGAGTCGTTCTTGACTCATTGAAGTCCACAAATATTTTTTTTTTATGAGATTTAACTTGCAAAAAGGATCTCTCTGCCTTTGCAACTGTTACAGGTATTGTTAGGTACATAAAACAAACAGTACAACTCATCAGGGTAACTAGACGCTAACGTACTTCGTTTTATCAGTAACAGATCAGTAAACGGTTCTACGTCGGTGATTTTCCTAAGCTTGATCTTGATCGGTCGTGATTTTCCTAAGAACAGTCTTGGTCGAAAAACATCGATATCACGTGTCGAGCAGGGAGGTGGGGGAAAGTTACATTCTTACACTTAATACACCAGCATTACCGTACCATGGTTTATTTTATTTTATTTTTCCATTTTCCCAAAATAATTTTTTTTCCGACGGACTCAATTTCGTATTCACGTTTTCCGTATATTCACGACAGAGCCGACGGGGACCCCTGAGTCCGTGGGTTCCGGGGCCCTGCCCCGGTTGCCCCAGCCTAGTTACGCCCCTGCCATTAGAGATAAGGGTCAGCCCGTGATAGGGTAGGGGAAGGGAGGAGGGAAGGAGTCGGCCAGGACCTAATTTGAGGGTATCATCCCGGCATTTCTCTGGTATGGTTGAGGAAAAACCCTAAGGTGACGTGTGCATCGTTAAATAAAATCAAGTGTTGACTTCATCAGTGGCGTTACAGGGAGAAAGCAGCCTACTTCACATTCTTCAGCCTAGCAATCTTGTGAGCTGCCAACTTTAGATTGCGTGTAGCGTACACAGTTTCCGAAACAATAGTCAGTGTTTTTCATTTGCTACACAGAGCAGAAAGGAGCCGATTTGCACAGAGAAGTTAGTTTTCGATATTCTTTAAATTCTGTGGATCACATATTCACATCATGAGTGTAAATATAATTATTTTCTGCAAAAAGTGGAGATATCCTAAATTTAAATTGTTTTTGAAAAGAAAAGAGTTTTCCTTTTACAAAAGTTACATTAAAACTACATCTATAAATATGATTTTAGGTTATTTTATTGTAACACAAGCGCCTGGGACAAATTTTATGTCTTCCGAAATATCAACAATTTGGACTTGTCCGGTGGTCGTTAGCAGCCCTTGCATTCTTTATAATTCGTGAACGAGTCATCAGATCTTTACTAAACTTCAACTCTTCGTTTTTTTTTGTTAGGAATTACTTCAGTGCATAAAATAACGTCGTCGATGTAGAACGTTAATGTTGTGTGCAGACACTTTTGAAAGGGAATAATGTCCCAAAAGGTTAATACTAGCATTTCTTTAAAACGAATTATACTCATTACTGAAGTACGAAACAAAATTTAGTTCGTGAAAGTTATTTTCTGTTTATCTGCACAGAAATTTTAACAATTGGCGTAAAACGAAAAAGGCGGGAAAACCTAGTTTTATTTAGCCTTAATAAATCACAATGCAAAGATAACTTGTAGTGGTTAACGTAAAATTACAGAATTAATAGGAAACCTCAAACTTCACTCCTCCCTTTTACAAAATTACAATTTAAATCTTACGGAATTCTAAATATTTGTCATCTATATTATTAGCGTTCTGCCGAAAGTGGCAGTTCCTCCAAGGCACGTTAAATCCTCTGCATTCATCCCGACAATTTGTCATCTTCCTTAATACAACCAAGAAGTAGTATCCGTCTTCTCCTTCTCCCTCTCTTTGCTTCAACCATGCCTTATATTACATCTGTCAGTACACAATCAATGTGTGAACAATGTTTCTATCATTTTCTTTCCCTGTTCTTCTTTGTCTATATTATCAACCGTATCTCGCTTACTTTCTTCAGCACTTCATTATGTACGTCCTGTGTCCAGCTGATCTTTTCCATTGTTCTCCATATCCACATTTCGAATTCTTTCAATATTGTAAATAGGCCTGTAATCTGAAATGTTGCTCTTCCATTTCATATTGACTCTGTTAACCTACAAAGTGAGCATACCAACTAATTATTTTTTCGTAATCCTAATCTACGGCAGAAGACAAGTATTTCTTTAGTTAAGAATGCAACATGTTTGGGTTCTAAATGATTCTTTAGTATGCACAAAACATAATTTACTAACCATCAAATTACCGATTACAAAAATTCTATACACTTTTTGACCATCACTAGCCATTAATTAATCTGAAGACAAAGGAAGCTGTACACTAGATATAAAATTTCAATCTTAACCAATGGAAATTATAAGTAACATTGACCCAATATATGTTGCTAAACCATGCAAAATCTGTTGTGCTGAAGGTAAAAATAAAAATAGTAATAATTTTCTCTGTGCGATGAGCATGCGCCGTGAGCGACACATGGGGGACATGGAGTTGACGCGTTACATATTATCGATCTACGGCACAAAATGAAGTTGAATGATGAGTCCCACGCTTGACCGCCTGTACGTCCCAAGGTGCCCAAGGGTGGTAAGCACACTCTGGTACTCAGGTTGAGAGGAGGCTGAGTGTACCTGAGAACGCCTGGCATGGAAGAACTGAAGAAAAGTCTGCAACGTCTTAGCCTAGATTTGAACCCGGGCAGCCCGATTCGTAGTGAAACGCCTGAGCTATATCGACTCCCAAAATTCGTTGCTGTAGCGTCGTGAATAGTTGGTGGAACATGTAATCGCTCTGGTTCTGTTGCAATAACAACAGCCAGTGACAAATATGGAACTTATCATTATTTTCTGTTAGACTACAAGGTTCCTCGGTAAGATCCACTGATGATAGATTGCAATTGTCTTCCGCTGGATGGAAATTATTAGTGGTAGATTTCCAACTATTACGATCAATTTGTTACCACCGGGAATAGAACCCAGCCTTTGATCTCAAGCAACGAGGGAAATAATTAATATTTGACATTTCCAATACTAACTACGAAAACATAAGATAAAATCAATTGTATTGTCGGTAACAGCACTATAGCTTACTCCGTTCCGACTCACGTCGACTACAAAATCCGAAATCGGGTTGTATGAAGCATATGAAACAGTAAGTTGTTAATGTTGCTAATTCTTCTCATACATTATAGACACGTTGTCATTATTAATAAAGCATAATTTTACATGAGAAAATGGGGTAGAAAAGAAATAGGTTAGTACGAATCATAAAGGATGAATTAATGGAAGAACCATACTGCAGTTATCTCTAATGGCTGATAATTCTTCGCAACGTAAGGAACAACAAACGCACAAGCAGAATTTGGAATCTAGAATAAATGAATTTGTAGGAAATCCGAACTAATATTGTTAGGCCAAAAACGAGAAGTTACATAGGGTAAAACATGCTTTAGGTTTCATGAAACAAACAGAAGACATAGAAAATATGAATAATAATAGCATAAGATTTATAGGTAAAACAAGGTACCGGTAACCCCTATACGATGCGCAAGGCGATGTGGAAAGTAACTAAAAGAAACTGGATAAAAATCATGATTTTTTTTATACGTAACACCAGAAATAGATATCCTTACTTTTCTAATCGATCCAAGAAGACCTTACCTTCATCCGCACGTAATCAACATGCACGGCAGTGCATGAGCCAAGTTCTTCACGTCAGAAAACGTCAGCACTGCCAGAAGCATGTTATACAGGAACAAGAGTTTATGGCAAAATCGACGATTTGGGGGCCCCGTAAGAAAAAAGATGTTACAGATAGG
>JAGDQP010017925.1:0-18274 GCA_022664845.1 Lepisma saccharinum | reverse complement strand
CATGTGACAGGAACAAAGGAACTTGGCGCGAGGTGGCAAGGTTCATGATCCTCTAGGTATAAGGGTGGTGGGGATCCTAAAACCCACTACGTCCACCGCCACCAACCCTAAGGCTGTTGCCAGCTCGCGCCAAGTTCCTTTGTTCCTGTTACATGCTGTCACCAAGGAACTTGGCTCATCCGTCTCCCATTTCACACCTTTTTAGGGCTAAAGAACTTGGCTCCACTTTTTGCACCTCTGGTGCTTTTGTTCGGATAAACTATTCAGACCTTTAAAAGGAAACCATCAACATGTTAGATATGTTAAATATAATGATTAGTATTACCTTACAGATATTAACTTCCGCCACGCTTTAAATAACGCGTACCGAGAGTAAATTTCTAGGTGATATGATACCACTTACATCTAAACTAGAAGAATATTAGAAAAACAAAATAATTTGTAAGCATTATTCCAATTCGTCATCACTTACTTAAGGGCCTTTTTGCTTTGCCCCTCCCCAACAGAAAAATACTTTCAGATAAACTGTGAAAAAGAGCTAAATTATTTTTGATTCGTTATTTTAGTTGCTTTTGTTGCATTGTTATTATATTTCTGCTATAACATCTAGTACCGATTGGATGACATACCTTAGCACAAATTTGTTATAACAAAACGCCTGATATGACCGCAACCCAGATAACTTCAATGTTGTGCATGGTTGACTATCATTGACGGAAAGAGAACTAATACGTAACTACCTTCTAATAACGCTCGAACAATCAAGCCCAACCCTTAAATAAGTCGATTAGAGCAGAGAATGGTTTTATCAGTTTTATAAATTGAAAGGAAGAAAAGATAACCATAAACTGTGTTCAGACTGAAAGGCTCTCTAGAATTGGCATTGCCTCAAACGAGAGAGAGACAGACAAAGAGATGTATAAGCTTATACCATAAGCAATGTCATATTTTTTTCACCTTGAGGAAAAGAACGATAACTTAGCTTGAACACCACCGTTAGTCATGAAAATAGTCCCCACCGTCTCCACAACACTCTGCCGCCTGTCAAATAGTTGTTGAATGGTCAAATAGTCAATGAAAGAAGTCACCGGTTTTGAAGGCAAAGATCTGAGTCACTGTTCGTCCCACATCATTCTCATTTTGCAGTACTTTCCGGAAAAGCTTGTTTTGCAGGCTGTGAAAAAGACAATAGTATGTTGGTGCAAGACGCCGGGGGGAAGGGGGGAGGTCCCCAGCCACATTCCTCGATCTTAGTACAGGTCCTTCTTGCCATGTGTGGATGCGCGTTATTGCGATTAACCAGAGCATGATGTTTTTCTAAGAATGCAGTCGTAAGCGTTCAAGTTGCTGACAGTAGACGACTACATTGATGGTCTGGTTACGTGGAAAGAGCTCAAAATGGATTATTCCAGGGATGCTCCACCAAATACTCAACATCACTTTGCAGGATGGAGATGCTGTTTTGGCACACTTCCTGCGGCTCCCCCTTTAGGTACCCACTAAAGTTTGCCTGTAATGTTATGGTAGAAGACCCACTTTTCATCCACTGTCACCATTCTGTCCAGAAATGGCTCACGCCTGTGGCGGGTGAGCAGGAAACTACATATGTCAAGTCATTGCTGCTTCTGTTGAGGCGTTAACGCATGGGGTACCGATTTTCCGAGTTTCGACACCTACTCAAGGTCCTGCGGATGGCGACTAATGATCGAATGGGTGACAAGGAATTCGCCGACCAGTTCTTCAACAATTTGCATTGCATTTGCTTCCACCGCTGCTCGCAGAGCATTATTGTCCAGCTGCACAGGTTTCCCTTCTCGTGGCTTTTCGCTGAGGCTGATGTGCCCAGACCGAAACCTCTGGAACTACCTTTCGCACATCCACAGCACCCTAACCATATACGGCATTGATGTTACGTGCCGCTGCGCTAGCTGGATGTCCCTGGTGAATTTCATACAGCATGACATCCGACATTGCCATGATCAAACACAAGTCACACTTCCAAAATGTGGAGTAGACCGTTCTCTTGACACACTGCTGCACAATTAAGTGCCTATATGACCTAGTTATGGCAAGTGACATTTACTTCACTATTCGCTCGTCAGTTGACGTAATTGCAGCGGTCATTGCACATAGACATTACTTATGGTATAAACTAGTAATCATAGATTTCAGAGATTATAAGAGCAGTATTCTCGTCATTTCTCAATCATTACAGAATACGATAGCAGTAGTTCTGATGAGAACTAATTGGCCTGTTATTCAGTTATTCTAATAGGATAACTGGATTCTATTCGGGAGGTCCTGGATTCGATTCCCGGTGTCGAACATACGGCTGATTCATTCCTAAACCCTTTCCGTTGTTTTAAAATTTTATTTATGCCTTTAGACATCTTTGAGTCAGTGCGGGATAGGGAAGTGAGGGGGATGGAGCAGAAAATTGGCCAGGGCCAACTTGCAAGAAACAATCCCAGCGTTAGTGTAGTGTGAATGAGGAAAAATACAAGCAAAATCGCAGTAAGGATGGTCGGTTGCTTCGATTCCGAATATGAAGCCAATGCTAAACTAACTTCCCATTGTTATTGTTGTTAGACATATTAGGTGTAAAATGGACGAAATTGGGGAGTATCTGGAGATCGATTCCTGCAGATACAAAATTACAGTTCCCAATTAAATATTTTGAAATTAAAATTCGATATAAACTAAAGAATATAAATGTTTCTGAAATCTTGAAAATAATAGTACAGACTCAGGTGATACACATTATTGATGTTTGTCTCTGATCTTCCACTACCTTTTGTTAAAAGAAACTCATAGCAAATTTATGTTATCTCCAAGTAGGGAAGGTCACGAAGAGACTCACAATTTGTTGAATATGGAGAGGGATAAACATGTGGCGAACTGTAGCTTCATAAAATTGTAATTATAAGGATTTTCGTCGTAGCACCTGAAACGTAATCACAACTCGAAACAAACGTCTGAAAATACGAATTTATTTTAAAATCGCTTAACGTGAATGAAAAGTAAATAAGAATTGAATTACTGATTACTTTTTAGAAGGTACTGACTGTCTGCCGCAGGATTTATTAAAGCCGCCCACGTTGAATCTTTCATGACATTTTGCAAAAATAGGAACCATGTTAATTTTCCTTGACGTGCTGTTTAGGACATTAATTTTGCTACACTTTTTTTTTTTAGAAATACATTTATGAAGTTTGTCTTGTCGTGAAATTATTCCTGTGAGGTAATGAAAAATGACAGAATGTAGTAGTAGATTGAAAAGTCTAGGAAACATTTCTTTAGCGGTAAAAAAAAATAAAAAACAAAATTAATGCTGGTGTGGACTGGCTAAGAGACACTTTCTTTGAGGAATATGATCATCATAGAAGTCATCTTAAAATAATGCACCCTCTATATTACCCACAAAGTTTGAATAGTATAATGTCATGTGAAATACCAAACCGAAACTTCATAAGAAAAACTTTGTATACATTAGTTTTGAAATATAATGACGGAAAATGGAATCCCAACATCAAGGATAGATTATGCTCGGGAAATGAAACTTGAACAGGATATTACTTTTCATGATGTAATTCCCAAGGTGACAACTTAACTGTTGGTACAGCGTAATGGGAAAATTTTAAATACACTCTGCTTAGTAATAACTGCAATTACTGCTACATTAAACACTGTGACACATACCCCCCCGCGTGTGAAATGGTGTTCCAAGCCAACTGCACTTAAAACGTCAAATTGAAATATCAAATGATCTTCTACTTATTAATAATTTGCGGGTAATAGTGTACAAAAGATGGTTGATTTTAAGATGGCGGCTATGATGATCATACACCTAAAGGTAATCGTCCCTTACCCAGTACTAATTGATATTCGTTTCGTTTTTCATTTCTTTAAGTGTTACAAAAAAAAGGTTGTTTTCAGATTTTCCAATCTACTACAATATGATGTTATATTTCATTGTCCCTGACAGGTATAAATTCATGACAAAACTAATTTCACGAATGTATTTCTGGGGAAAATCTAGCCCAGATTAATGTCTTACATGACACTCTTCCAACTTGCTTAAAAAAAGTAATGCAAGATTTAATATAAGCATATTCAATATACCCTCTAGCAGATAGTATTGGACAAAATATGGAAACACTTGTGGAAGTTGAGACGAAAGAGGTGGAAATTGACCACCCAACTCTGGTTTCCAAAACAACCCACAAAGACTCGATGATATTCAGGTCTGGGGACTGCGCGGCTCAGGGAAGATGTTCAACCTCATCAGCATGCACGTGAAACCACTCTTGAACTGGGCAGTTTGAATGGGGGCATTATGATCCTGGAATATGGCATTTCCGTCTGGAAATAAAGTTTGCACCACTGGGTGGACCTGGTTACCCAAGAGTTCTCTATACACTACTGCTGTGACCGAACGGTGTAATGTGACTAAGGGGGATGCCGACTACCATGATATAGCGCCCCAGACCATAATAGAGCCGCCACTAAGTTTCACAGTCGAGCGAATACAGTCCACATCGTATGCTTGAGGGGGTGTTCGCCAGATAAACACGTGTTCAATGATGGGGAAGAGGATAAAGAGTGACACGTCCTGCAACGTCCAGTTTTTGTGGGCATTGCTCACTGCACGTCGCCTTTGAACATTCTTGTCTGTTGTTAAGGACTTGGGAACTGCAACACGCCCATGGATACCCATTTTAGATGCAGATTAAGTTCCACAATCACGGCCGTTGTTTTCTTCTCCTACGCCACAATCCGCTTCAAGGCCCGGCGGTTCCTGTCCTGCAGCTTCGTCTTTTGACCACGATTGTACTTCGCTGACCCTGTTTTAGCGTGGACTGTGTATGCGTACGAGTGTTACTCAATTGGTTGATCGAGTATCCAACCAACATTCTGACGATGGTATGGATCATGAAGCAGTCATTGACTCTGATGATTGGAAGGAGCCTACCAAACCTGGCAAAGTAAGGAAACTTTCTGGTAGTGCTTCACTTATTAAAATGCATAACAGTTTTGAGACGTTGAGTCAAACTGACAATGCAAATGCAAAACAAATATCACAAACCACGCCAGTACCCAAGAGTACTAAACCACCACCATTCTATGTCTATGGTATTGACAATAAATTCCCATTTTCACGCTCCCTAGGTGTAGTTTCTCACACTACACGTTTCTCAAATGATGATACGCCCTAAATTAACTTATGCTGCTCCTGCTTGGAAGCAAGCTGCAAAACACATAACATATTGCTGCAGGGAGTTTAAAACCGTGTCGCAAGAATTATCACTGAATATCTACGTGATACTAGTATTCTTCAACTCCACGAAGACTTGGGTATTCCCAGAATGTAATCGACTCCCACTGCACATTCTGGCTCCGGATGACACAATCACCACATGAGATTCTTCACAAGCTTGGCACTGCCCATACGATAACTGCTTGATATGATAAGAGATTCGTGTTATGATTTTTTACATACAATTACTTTTTTTAAATTCAAATGCCGTAAACTGTTAAATAAGATAGTTGAAGCTTTATTAACAAATTGTCGACAAAAATACGGTGTTTGTAGTATTCGCCGATATATATATATATATATCGATAAATCAAAATGCAATACGAAAGCTTGCGAAGCGAGATGTGACGAGCAACGAGGTGACCCCAACAGATAAGAAGGACAGGAAGAACGTAAACAGGATTTTCGAGCTTGCATATGAATCTAGTGTGTCATCGATTCTAAACCGCACCCCGATTTTGGAGACTAGATTTGGATAAAAAAAAGGGGGGGGTCGCGTTAGATTCGAGTAAATACGGTAGAAGCATGATTAATATTAGGGATAGTTAAGAAAATTTCTTACCATCTGATATATATATATATATTTTCGAAACAAAAATGGTGGTGAGGAACAGAGATAAATCCGCATTTCCTATTTTTCATTTGTTTTTGCGAGAACTTAGTTTAGGAACATTACTTAGAAATAAGCGCACAAACATATTTAATTTGTTTTCTTTCTCCACAGACTCTTTTATTGTTAACATTGGTGTACATTATCGCTGCCAAAGAAGATTATGCAGAGGATATCGATGAGTATTTGAAGGACAAAAGAGCAGTCGTCAGATACAATTATGGCTTCCCTCCTTCAAATGTTCTTCCACCTGCTGACCAAACCTTCCCACCAGCTAAAATAAGAAGGATCTACAGAGTTGTTCCAACCAGTCCAGGATACCGGCCCGGTGGTATTGGTCGGAAGCCATTATACAGGATAATTTACCGGAAATTTATACCAGTACCGAAACCAGTTTATCCAGGAAATTATATGTACTACCGCTGATTCACACTGGAAAATACTTCTTTATACACGAAAACTATAAGACTGCAATGTAAGTATTCCCAAAAGATTAGTCGAAAATTTGTTTACGGAAACAGGGTAATAATTATATTAAAAAAAACTGTTTTATCTGCTTACTGACAATAGGAAAATGTCTTCCAATGTTATATTACAATGATTCCATAATTTTGAGAAAAAATTTTATGAAAGATATGTAACACATCTATGCATGTGCTCCAACAAATTATGTTTTAAACTATACTTTAAGCTTTGCTGATATTTTTACATCTTCTGATCTCTCCTTTGCATTTCCTGTTGCGTTAAAAATGCACACGAAAATCACTCACAACTTACATAGTGCCATCCATCTATTGACCGTCTCTAAAAGCACATAAATCATCGAATTATTCAGAATATGAGCTGAAAATATGATAATCAAATATATTTTAGGTCAAGAATTGTGAAAAATAATACAATAGCAACGCATTATGATGTAGGGCCTCAAAGGATCTGCATATTCATTGAAGGGGTATAAAAAAAAACAACAACCTAATAACTGAAAAGCGTTTCGAAATACCATATACAATGTACATTTACAATGCGAAGGTTATACAAAACGATAACCCTATATACTAAAAAATGTTACAAAGACTAACAAAATAAAACTACACAGGGCCTCTGAGGCCCTGCTTATGCGTTTAAGGGTATGATTGATGTCTGAATCTAGCCCTTTTTTTTCATGTTTCTGATACAGAATGTCAGAAATTCTTCTCTGACTGTCAATGACTTTGCCATGGTGCAACTTTTATTAACAAGCCTGCCCTTTTCTTCACAATCATTCAATATATTTTGTCTTCAATTACATACGTTTCAACGTTGTATATATTTATCATAGATACGACGTAATGGTAATCGACAAGCAAAAAGTTACATATTTCATTGTACATTACTTAGACCCGAATTTTTAACACTGCATTTAGGTTTATGTTCTCCCGAAGATACTAGTACATTCACAACGATGGGCAAAAGTTCTCTTGCAGACAAAACATTCAAAGCTTTAGTTAAACTTTGCAAAAAGGTTTCGTTACGGGATAATATGGGACTTTTTTCGTAGCTCTGAATGCACATTAATACAGCACAAATTGGTACTTACGTCCAGGCCTTTCAGAATACATGCGAAACTTAATCATGTTCCCATTCAAATAATACTACTCCTCGTGTTAAAGCATATACCACTAAGTCTCTTTTACAAAAACTACTGCAGCACACGCTTCTTGGAACACTTCCAGTCACTGTTTACAATGGTACAGCCGTAGCCACATTTTCACGCCGGAAGAGTAACCGAAACTAACCCTCTTATAAACACGGCTTGTACACATCACACTTTACGCGACATGTAGTAATACTTATGTGTGAGGACTCATGGTCCTCTCTCTACAAAACCTCATCACATATCACAATTTTGTTTTTTGACCTCGTTTTCGGAGATTCCTAACACTGTGCATCGATTTGAAATTCCCCTCACAACGCAGTACCTTCAGCTAACGCAATAAAGACATGGGTTAAGAGTTTCGAAGGAACGTGTAGTGCACTTTGTAGAAATGGAATGTCAGGTCATGATGAAGAATATGTATTATTCTGGTTGTGGTTATTACAAAGAGACGCAGCATGGCGAGTTGTAGAGCTCAGTGAACTACGCTAAATGATTTCTCTCACTGCAACAATGCTTCCCGGTGTACGTACCGTTCTTATAAATTTTAATACATGTCTTTATTGTATGGACAGAAGGCACTGGATTGTTGTGGTGAATCACGAACTGATGTCGAAACGACTGCTAAACTGTCATCATTTTTGTAATACGCCTTGATAGCGAAAGAACCTTGTTCTCCTGGTCATCTCTCCACGATGACTAAATGCTATTGGATTGAGAACACAATGTCGGTGGTCTGACTTCTCTCACTACAACGTAGCGACCGCAGCGTCAATTTCAAAATTGCCCATTCCTCTGGCGAACCCTGTAGATTAAATAAGTAAGCCAGAGCAAACAATGCTTGGTGTATTGAGCAGACTGGTCATGCAGTATTGTACAGGTAAGAAACACATATTAGAGCTTAAAAGTAGGGACTATTATGTTATTGTCCGAATTATGTTCTTTTCTCTTGCACATAGACTCGCAACGCGGTTAATTTATAAGGAACTGAATCTGTTATTATAACATACAAAACATATTTGATTCCTTTTTTATGCACAGCACATGCAGCAATTATATTTCCATCAACTTATTGATAGCTTATAAGAATTATTCCCAATTAGTATTAGGACATACTTTGTGAATTATCCGAGTTTATTATCGTCGATTAAAAAAATATGTATTCACTATTTTACTCTGTTATTTTCTTATTGTATTACATTTTCTGTTACAGATTTATGTAAAATAATTGCTTGTTGGTAATTCGTTTGAATTATTGTCAATAAACTTCAAAATATTTAATGCAGGAAGGGGCTATCATCAAGACTAGTTAGATTTTACAACCGCTCCACGCAACATTAAAAAATTCTTTCCAACAAGACTGAACGATTATTAATACACTTCGACTTATAAAATTCTGTTTGTTCCCATTCCTGCACATTTGAAGTGCAAACAATAGATCTTGATGTGTGCAAAAGTCCAAATAAGTTGTACAAGAACTGAACTTTCTAGCAGTGTATCTAGCATTGGATAAGCAGGTGCCTATCCTCTCCCCTTAATACCTCCACAGGTCCTTAAAACTAAAAAGTGTTAAAAGTTAAAATCATTGGAAAAAAAATCGCGAGGGCTGTCATGCCCTATTTTCCTTAAACTAAAGGCTCAGGCCTCCTAGAGTAGATTGATTCAGTATTCAAACTATATTCCCACATAGCAGTCTTCCAGCAAGACAATGACATGTTGCCCACGTTGTTCTGGCCTTCTAACTCATCAGACTGCAATCACATTGACCATATGCTAGGCGTTCACGAATTGACTGTGTATGTAGCAGCCTCACTAGTATGAGCACAATATAAACAAGCAAAATTGTACCAAACACAGTTGATGAAGTATATGGATTATGGAGGTCCTAAAAGTATCTTTTAGAGTCAGTTGCAAAATGCTTTGGGGGGTGTTATACATTTATATCCTTTCAGGCTTTAGATATTGGTTCCGATTTGATTCCATTAAATTACTTTTCAGCTCGGATCTTAAGTCTATAGTCAGTACTTCTTGTGCCTTGTATTCCACTATTTGTTTTTGTTTTTGGTAGTTGTATTGTAAGCCTGTATATTATTAGTAGTGTTTGTGCAGTCTCAAGTAATATGACCATATCTAGAACAATAAGAACAGTTTGTGTGACACTTGTGTTTTATAAGATTTTTTTCACTCTTTATCCAGTGTTTACATCTTTTAATTCTACAGGGGGTCCCAAAAGTCTCGATACTATTCTAAATACTTGTGAATCGAAAACGTTATGACATAGGAGAGTACTCTCTGTTGCAAATTCATGTATGTCTCTGCAAGTTTTCTGTCATGTATGTTTTTTTATTTATATTTGTTTCATTGATTTATTTATGATGTGAGTATTGTTGATGAATATTCCCCTAGGAGATGGATCGGCCGGGGTGGACCAACTGGCTGGCCCCAGGCTCCTTAATATTCTCGTCGCCAAATTTAATATGATATAATATCTCTCTTATCAATAGCATCTTTCCGAAGAATAGCTAAGGTGTCAAATGAATAAGTCATATTAAAGAAGTGGGTTATATATATTGGAGTGTAGATACTAAACTATACCCAAAATATCGTAGCTCTGTTCATATCTTAATTGTCCTATTTCCATATTACATCAGTAACAAAAGCAAACTTGATGTTCCAGTAACACTCACTAATCTTTATTATAAACATGAATTCATCTGTCTCTGTTCTTATACTGGAGCATGTTTGGGCAGAAGGGATGTATTTCCTTAACGTCTTGTGTGCAACCAAATGAACTAGCACATATTAAGACGTATTGAATGCACGAACTATTTTTTTTTTAGATTTGCAGCACAATTGACAAAAGTCCATAAAGCTCTATGGCAGATGGTTGATGGTTCCAGAAATAAGAGTCCAGAAACCAAGGGATACAAATGACATTGATAAATCAAATAAAGTTTGAGATAATCTATTATATGTAACCCGAAATATATGCGACAAAAAATCTGTCATATTTTGTACAAAGAAATCTGAGACCTCAATGTATCCATGTACAAAATATGTCAATTTTTTTGTGTCACATATATTTTGGGTTTCGCGAATGTCACCCTTGGCTTCTGAAATCGACTCATGTAAAATCTACATAATTAAAGAATAGATCCGGGTGAAGACGTGAGAGGAAAAAAAAACTAATCTTTATTTGCGGAGAAAGCGGAAGGGCAGTTACCTTGTTGCCAACTTTCCTCTCCACTCTGTTTCACAGTGCAAGCGGAAAGGGAAAAAGCTTTCTTTGACGCTGTTCAGGAGCGAAGACAACTTTCAAGTGGGACTTAACTACAACGCAGCCCAGTGAGGAAATAACATGTGGCAATAGTGTGTATGACGTTTGGCTTAAGTATCCAATGCAGCGGCTCTCCCTTCTTGTTGGAAGGCGGGTGAAACGGAAGACAGGGCTCTATACTCTTCTTATTACCAGTTATAGGTGTTTATAATGGTATCGTTACTTTGGGACAGCGTTTTGTTTTATTTATTGTTTAGTATTTGTGGCATTCTTTACTTATTATCGACTACTAATTCTATGCTGATTGAGTACGAAATAATATACCGTAATTAAGGTAATTAATTAAGTTGAGTTTTTGTCTATTTTCAGGAGGTTGGGAGGAGTATCCATACGCTTTGGTAGTATACGCAAAGTATAGGAGCTCTTGTTGCCTAATGTTGTGATATAAAGAACATGTAATGTGTTCTTAAGAAATGAAGTTCATTTTTTCAATTATTTGCTAATAAATAAATTATTACAACATTCTATTTGTATTTTCTTTAGCAGATTGCTCAGCCACGAAGAGATTAGATCTCAGTTCTCTCTACCCTTTAAACAACTTCTCTATCGAAACGTTTTGATAGTATGCAGAGAAGGTTCGAGAAATTGAACACAGAGAATATTGTTGTTTTGAAGTGATCAATAATATTGTATGTGCAATTTTATCATTGTAAAAATATACCACTTCAGATCGAAATAAATGGTTAAATATGATTATTATTGTTATCCTCTTAACATTGTATCTTTAAATAATTAAAACAATACTGTAATTTTTTTAATGATGGGAAACAAATATTGACTTTTATCGATAAAAGTAGGAGAAAATAGGTACTTCTCAACATTTCAATTTGACTTAACAATATGTTCGAAATCAAAGTCCTTAAAAAAATCATGATTATGTTGAAATCGACGCAAATGCATCTTGAATAATTTACTAATTACAAACTTTTAAATTTTCGTAACGGACATAACATGGATTGTACATGATCTTTTCACTACTTAGGGAAATTTGGATTTTCATCGAAAGAAATTATGTTCTAAACTCTAACATTTGTATTGTAGAAGGGTATGTACTTCTTTACTACTGTAAAGTTTCCGATTTTCTCAAATAGTTTTCCTGTGGAAATTTTTTTTAAAGACCTGTCACGGACGTAACATAACAAACGTAAGGGACGTAACATTTTTGTCCAGGTGCACATAGCCAATGGATTTCGCTTATGAAACATAAGATAGCAAATATAAATATTAAAAGGAATTAACAGGAATAAGTAGCACTACTTTCCGTGACAAGTAGAGCGCTTATACAGAGGAGTCCCTGAAATAATGGAGCAAACTTCAGGGAGTGATTATTTATATTAAAAGAAGAAAAAAGTTCCTTTAAAGAAATTTCGAGATATGAGTTGGTTTGGAGTTACAGGCGCTCAAAGTTAGACGGTATAGCCACATGACATCATATCTGGACAATGAACTTAACAAGTCACAATCGAAGTAGTACCCGACCTACATCCATTTAAGCAATATTTATGA
This sequence comes from Lepisma saccharinum, assembly GCA_022664845.1. NCBI lineage: Eukaryota > Metazoa > Arthropoda > Insecta > Zygentoma > Lepismatidae > Lepisma > Lepisma saccharinum. The sequence goes on along the minus strand of JAGDQP010017925.1, from coordinate 5,871 downwards.
TTGAGAGAGTTTAGACAAGTTTTGTCATGTAAGAATTTTATTGTCAAGGAAATAAATGGTTTAACAGTGCTCCCATAGCTTTTTAAGCTGCATTTTGCAAATATAAAATAGCTTAAATACGTATATTGGGTATTACTTCAATTGTTATTTGCTAATCTGATACGTCATCATGTGTCAAGTTATGACGTCATTTGTAACGTTGATCTCTAGCTCCGAATCTAATTATACCTCGAAATTCCTTCTCAGGGAACTTTCTTTTTTGTTTTTGGTGTGAATAATCACGTCCCGAAGTTTGTGTCATTATTTCTGAGACATACTGTTATCCATTCTTTGCAATGTTACAAAATGTCCGTGCATTCTTGACTATCGTTTGTCGTTGCAAGATATGACCATAGACTAAATATTATTTAGTCTATCATACGACTCCGTACCGCCCTTCCCCCAACACCACCATATATGGTCCTTTTACCGTGAGAAACATGGTAAACAAAGTCCATTTTACTTTGTTCATCTGATATTTCAAACTATTACCAAAGTGTAGCGGTTCTTGAACTTGTAGGGTTAATAACTTGTGAAAGGTGAACATGAACAAGTTATTAACTAATGATAATAACCTGTTTGTTCTGTTGTTTTGTCAATTGTGTAACAATGAAAAAAAAAGAACAAAGTTTAAATGAGAAATGGCGAAAACAAGTGTGGCCATAAACTCATGGTTTGAGCCATATAAATAAAAAAGAAGACAGAACAGAAATCATAGAGTTAGGAAGAAAATAGAGAGAACATACATGACGTCACATGATGCCAAATTACGGTTCATCGGCAGCCATCTTCTGTGGCCCAATTAGAGTCCCTCTATACCGAGTACTGCGAGGATTGCCTTTCTCGATAGGAGGATGAGTGCACCTCAGAGAGGCAATACTCGGAAAAGAGGGTATCTAAATATGGGGCCAGTTAATATGGCCGAAATGCCTCCTCCCTTCCGTCTCTTGGCTTCATTCCCCTCTCCAACAAAACAGCCTAAGGTTCCCTCTATTTATATTCTTAACTCTATGACAAATGGAAAGGGATCCAAAAATAAAAAAAAAGAAACAAAAAAAATGATGAATGTCTGAAGCAAAGAAACTAAATATTATACAAGCTATTCATTCATTGTGAATAACAAATGTTTTTTCTTGGAAATACGAATAATAAATATTCTTTTGTGTAAAAGAATACGTAACGAACGTAAGTCTATAAATGGTAAACATAAATAAATGCTGACTGTTGAACAGAAAGTTCTTCATTGTGCATTGGAAGTTATTTTAGAGCTGCTCCATTGTAATCACTTCATGATACTTGTAATCCTTACCTTCGTATTTGAAGCAATCAAACAAAACAAAACCTAACCTAAGCTTAGTTAACTTAGCGTATTGAATCTGAAGCCAAGAATGGATAAAATATGAAATTGCATGGAAAAATGGAGAGCACTTCACTCAAGGTCCAGGAAGTGATTATAATGGAGCAGAACCGTTATTTTATTGAAAGTTTACAAGGTTAACTTTAGGTCTGTAGGCAAACTTAAAGAATACTGTTTAAGTTTGCTATACTGCGATATATTATGGTTAAGGACAGAACCCAAAGAAAAATAAGTAATTTTGACTACAAGTAATGCTCTGCCGACAATATTTAAGCTAGTCAATTTAAAGAATATTTGAAACCGTAACAAACTATACTGTTGCACCATCGGAACACACATGTAGGACTTTGTCCAGCAAATCAAATACCGTCCCCGACAGCGGCCCGAGCAACTAGTAGTCGGCAAGTAGTAGGGGAAGGTCGGTGCAACCCATAAGTGTTGTTTGGTCGTCGGGCCATTTTCGGGCCGCCTTGCCGGCATAAAGACTTAACCCGCCCAACTTGACATCGGCCTCAGCTTTTCTGACCAAATGCCACCGTCGGGCTGATGTAACCTGGCTTACGGGTATATTTGTTCTGACCTTTCTTACTCTCCAGATAGCTTTATTGAACAGCAGTACAGAAATTTTAACATGCTTTAAGTCATTACTCGGAATAATATAACTCCTCTTAGATCCAGAGGGCGTCTGACGAATGTTGAATATAAAGGAAATCTATGTGTATCACTGTTCTATCCTCATCAATATTTGATCGTTGTGTTTGTCTTCGGGAAGCTGTGTTTTAGCAATGAATGCATTACACCTCGTTCCAGTTAGTTGTCTTGGCAATGCCTCAAATGCATCAGGTAAACTCATTTGTGCGAGAGCTTTACTATTTTTTGTTTGTAAACTACTAAACGATTCTACAATATTAATTTTAGTATCATTTTCGGCATCGCATACGTCTTGGCATCCTTTGACACTGGTATGTACTCTAGAATTCCAGGGCTTTGTTTGGAAATTATATCATAGCTGTAATTTTTAAATTTTCTCCGTTTTTGCTTGTTGCTTAGAGAATAGTAACTCCTTTAGTTGAGAAGAGGGATCGAATTCCCTGCACTTTTCTTCTTGGTGATTTTGGGGAGTCTTCTTTAAACTGTTTAGCATATAATTGTGGTGTAAAAAAAAATCGAATGTGAAGGTGGGCCTATACGAATTCCTTTCCCCTTCTCGTCCGTTGTATTCTTTCTTTGCTCATATATGCTTATGCGTACCTTTTCTGTGACCCAACTGAATATTCTTCTGTGGTCTCTGGCATTTTATCTTAATTACTGCTTTCCTTCTCTTCATTTATTTGTAATCTATATTCTTTTTCTTTATGCTACTTAATTGGCTGTTTTCCAATGTTTCCACAAAACAGAGTATGAACATTTTAGGAGAGCGAGTCAGAAACAGGCTTCGTGTCATAATGTTTAACAATGTAAATTATAACATCCATTATTTGAAGATACACATTCTCAGCATCCTAGAATACAGCAGGCTAATACAGGACTCACATTTACAGTTCATGATTAAAAATTAGTTTCCAGAAGACCTGGACAAAGAAATATAATAATAACAAGGAAAAGCTGCATTATCGATGTTTGCAGATTGGCCTGATGAGAAGAGCTACAAAATAAAATCAACAATAACAAGTGCTTGGAATAGAATATATACAAATTAATTAAGTACTGACCGAGCCGTCGTAGCTCGGTGGTAGAGCGTTGGCGTAGCATTCGGGAGGTCGTGGTTTCGTTCCCAGCGGCCGATCATCCTGACTTAGGTTTTTCCAGTTTTTTTTTTCCTCAGCCACATTAGGCAAATGGCGGGATGGCACCTTCAGTATAGGCCCTGGCCAAATCCTTCCGCCTCCCCTATCCCGCCCTGAGCCTTAGGTGCCTAAAGGCCATAAATATTTTTTAAATCATTAAATACTGTTAATTATCTTAAAGTTACGTGTTAATATTATTCCTAAAATAATTTATAAAATGTAGAAATATACTTGTAAGTTTGTTGTAACCTATGCGAAATTGGCCTTCGAAATTTTTGTAACGTTTGTATCATTATGGCTGTCAATAAGAACATTCAATGAACATGTCATTGTTACGTGGTCTTTGCTGCCTATTGGCGAGGGTGTTACGTCCCTTAAGCTTTATTTCTCAGTTGTTTTTTTACTTTCCTATGGTTTGGCTTCACCAACGTATTATTCTTGACAGCCATTAGAAGTTAGTCAATTATTGTGAAAAAGTAGCCACCAGATTAGAAACAGCGCTATTTTTCGAGGGCGGCAGGTCATTTCATAACGGGCGTAATAAGATAAATTACCTCCAAAATATTCATTGAAATATGCGTACGTACGGAATATTTTGAATTTATCTGTCTTTTGAATTATTTGATAGACACTTTACCTTTAATATACTGAAATACCAAATTCTTTCAGAACCTTGTGCTGGTGGTGATGACAAGCATAAATACAGTAAAATGCAATAACTTAACTCAGATGTGTTAAACAAACAACATGGCAGCCGGATCACGTAACTCAGGGCTGTCAACAACATGTTTCAGGGATATTGGGTACTTGTACGTGCAAAACACGATATCACTTAAAACAACACCAAAAAGGTTTCATTCTTGTCGTGATTTTATCCACTTTTCGCTGGAATGCACCATAAATATATTAACAACTAATATTGGAAATTCGGTATTTTAGCGTTACAAATTCTCCGCTTACTCGTTCCGAGTCGGAAATACCTGTGAATAGTCATTTTCGCATTACCGTAAAGAAATTAAAGCAAAACACCAACCAGAGTACATTATGCACAAGGGTGTATAAGAAAGGTCACACATATTATGTGTGACCTTTCTTAACATTTGTAGCTTTTACGACTCTATTGCAATGCTAAACTTACTACTACTTCCACGTGCTTCTTACTCGAAACAAAAAGGTAGTTATGTACAAGGGGGTTGTGATTTTAAGGACAAGCATACTTCCTTGTACATAAAGTAACTTGTTCGCTGCTTCACATAAAATTTGCCACGTTTCACTCAGCCATAGTAGCAGAGAGAAGGGAATTAATTTGTTTCTCTCTGATAGTAGTGCTAAACATTAGTGTTTTCAACTGGGGATGAGCAACAGGGAAGTTTGTAACACTAAACTACAGAACTACTCTAAAATAGAACATGTGGGTTTTGTGCTGGTGGACAAAAACCGTGTGCGTGGGTTTTCTCGGGGCACTCCCGTTTCCTCCCACTTTCTTCATTCCATCAATTCATCCCATAATCATCCGGTATGAGCCAAAATTGCCTAAAGGCATTAGAAAAATTCAAATTCAACTCTAAAATAGCCATATACGAATTCTGAAAAAAAGAAATAAATAAAAAATCGTTCTGTCTGGACCTCTCATGATAAAAGCTAATGTTCTACCGTGTAAGCCATGGAAGCAGTTGAAGAGTAAAGATTTCAAAAGGTTATTAACAACGAACGGTGTGACATATAACGGATGAGGGAGGAACTGAAGGCCGTTTTGTTGACATAGGTGGCAAATGTCGAGAGAGAGACTGAAACCAATTTTAATAGAAAGGTCATATCGAAATATGTTTTTTTTTTTTTTTAAAGTTTTCCAAAAGTACCCTCTGGCAACTCCCGTTATGACGTCATCAAAATGGCGGACTGAGGTTCTCATATGAAATTCTTTTCTTCACCCTCAACAGAATTCAATGCACTCAAATGTTCACATAGCACATGAAATCTGATTAGGAAACTCCATGGAATGTACTGACGCTAATTTAGTTACATTTATAAACATGTTGTGAAATGTATTCAAAGAAAATTCAAAAATACCTTAGCAAAAATGGATATATACAAGAGTGGTTCGATAAAAAACTAATCTTTCTTTTTCGGGAGACTATAGTGAGGAAAAGTGGCTCATGGTGCTAAGAAGAAAATGAAAAAAAAAAAATGGGTATGCATTTTCCGATGGCGCATCGTCTTTGAAATTTAGGAAAATTCTGAAAATGGGTCACTTCCGTAATTTAAAAAAAAAAATATTCAACATGCTTTGATCGAAACGACATAACCAAAACGTGTATCAATACAATTGTTATAAAATTATTATCGGTCAGGCTTTTCAAGCAAGAAATTCATTTTTAATAATAAAATGAGAATTCTCATGATCTTCTATCTAAAACTGATCAATTCACTTTGATCTTAAAACCTAAAAATAACTAAAATTGTTATTTTCTTAAAAAAAAAATAAACGAAAATTATATGGTAAAACTACCTAATAAATGATAAACCTATATTATATTTCATGTTTAAGCACAATAACAGTTGTTTCAGAACTAGAATTGCGACGTTGACTTACGCTCCACAATAAGATTTGTGCACCGTGGCGCGGTGAGTTACAAAATCGCGATTCAGTGGTTGGATGTCAAAGGGCTGCCTACGATAACCATTTGA